>JAHQIW010000543.1:0-82467 GCA_019055375.1 Parelaphostrongylus tenuis | reverse complement strand
GCATCACGCATAATTTCTCGCAATCGGTACATTTCCTCGGCAGCACTTTTCTTCTCAGCCAATTCATTTTCTAGCAATACTAAATCTTCAGTTATCTCGTTAATCTTTGCTGTGTTTGACTACTTTTTGCTAACTATTGCTTTCGTGCCTCTTTGAGTCGTCGTTTTTCTGCTCATGCTCGCGGATTCTCACACGACTGCTTTCCTGCTCAGCGCGAAGCTCCATAATCACCTTACGAAGTGCTTCCCAATTTTGAAAAGTACCGCTTTTTCTCTCCGTAATTGCTCTGAAGAAGGTGGACTGTCTGAGCATTTTTCAACAACACGTTCTGTATTTTTGATTCCCCTTTGCTCCATTTCTTGACCATTCGTAGCGAGTCAAATGTACTTAGCTGGTGGGGAGCACATCTGATCGAAGCTCGAGGTGGTAGTGAAATCTAAAGCACTATAGAATGCCAAAATTACCGCTGTGAAGAAGAAAAAATGAACTGCGATTGCAAAACGTTACTCTTTATTGGTAAATAAAACGTAGTAAGAAGGCGGCATTTCTTCTATGGAACGACTACAGAAACAGAATAAAATAAAAACATGTGTAAATAAATCTTATAAAACAGTTGAAAATGTGTTCTTCTTCGAGAAAATGTGATCTTTCTTGCTAGGAGATTGCTGACTTCTTGACATATGGGCGTTCTTTAAACTAAAAAGCCATAGAAAACCCCTCGTATGAGTCACTTTTGTGATATCGTTATTTAGCAGTGATAATGTTCTCTCAAAACCTAGATTTATCACATAACTTCCCACGTTTTTAATTTTTGTGGGCACGCCGTAGAAAATCCTAACACACGAATTGACCATGGCAATATATGTACCATACAGTTCCCAACGGGTTAAGAAGAACGGGTAATAGATGGGCAAAACGAACAGTAGAGTGGACTCCGAGAGATTGCAAACTTTTCAATGGAAAATTACTCAAACAATGAGGCGACGTGTCCGTGGTTAACGCCTACCATCCGCATCCGCAGATGGTAACAAGTTTGGATCGACGGATTGAGCCCCGCTTCTTCGCCGAGTTCGAAATAGACTAGCACTATGGACGACAACTGCGAGATAGGGAAACGAATGGAGGTTTGCTGGGGCTTGTATTACTAGTGAAGGCAGCTCTTTCAGGCATGAAATATATCTTGACGACTTCTCTTCGATGTAACAACGTAAATAAAATCAAGTTTTTCACTCGCCCTCAATGCTGTGCGTATTTTCGTCATTTATTTGGAAATTTTCACCGTCTCCTGAATGTCTCTAAGATCTTCGTAAAAAGTTTGTAGAATAAACATACTTCCATCGTGTTATAGGCTCAGGTCTTCACTTTGATTCTATATTGCCAAATAAACCTAACACCTTGGGTACGATACAATCAAGGCACTAGCCACGCTCCGCTGCCGCGCGTGGCGACAAGCAGTTCCAGTGCTGATTGATAAGTAATGCCGGACGTCTGGAGAAGTTCACTGGTTGATTCTCATTTAGGACGATTCACAGTACACTTCCTGATGTCAATCAAAATTTAACGTTCTTCTAAATACGTAATTATTACAGTAAAAAAAACGCTCAGTAATGGTAACCTAGCGCTTTTAAATACAAAACAGATCATCGAAGAAATGCTTTGAATGAAGGAATCACCTGTGCTACGATGTTACGACATGAGAAATATGGACTATTGAATAATGATTTAAATGAATAGATCGGTTATTCTAGATGTTAGTATTACGACTTGGAATGTGGGTGATACGCTGTGTTAGTGATATGGTGCATATTGAACTGAAAAGAAAAAGAAACTGCTCTGAAGCGCGGTGCAAGAGGATCGAGCCAATAACAGCCTTTCTTATGGCTAAAATCACTAATCACTCGGCATAATGGATTGCCCATACTCGCAGAGGGGCAGATCTAGTGCTTTAAGCCTGTCGCCCCCAAATTGTCAAAGAGGAGCAGTGCAGTGGACTAAAACCTGATGAATGAGCCAAATTTGAGTCGTGCTGGAACACGAGCAATCGATGTGCATGATGTGACGTTCACTACCAACATTCAACATTCTCGGAAGGGCAATATAAACACTATTATAGGAGATAACCTTAGAAAACCACTGAAATTAGACAAATTACTCACTTTAAGAAAGCCCCACTATCAAAGCAAAAACAGAGACTTCGCTCATTGATATACAAAAAAATTGCCAAATTACCCTGGTTTTCGTCGCGCTCAATTGTTGCTTCGCTGGCGATATCGTTGTCTCATTTAGTCACGATGCAGCAAGGTGGACATTTCTTGTCTTTCTCAGTAGTGCAAGCTAAACACCCTGAATCACAAGGGATTATTCCAGAAGAGGTAAATGAACTAGAAACCTTTTAGGTTGGCCTACATAAATAAATAAGTACCAAGTGTCCTTGCCACGTGGACCTTGACAAATGGATAGCGTTTAGTGTGGACTTCCCTCAAACGTAGAGAATTGAACTGAACATCGAACTGAACCAAATGTTTATCTATAATACGAAATGTGTTGGAAAACTTTCTTCACTTCCGCACATACTTGCACACAACCCAGGACATGGGTTTAAAATAAATACCACGTGTGTATAGCAACGCACTTTTTACCACTACGCTATGAGAGACCTCTTCCTGTCATTAACATCTATATAACAACGTGCACAATGTTATTTCGTTCAAGTCTCAGCAAGTCTTTCGTACAAGTGTTTTTGAGACCTCGTTCAAAACAATAGGATCAGATAACATAATCGAGCCTAAAATAAGGTTGTCTTTGGCACTTCTACCGTGCCAGTGTTTCGGTTTTACAACCTCGTCAGTTTCACGGTGCCTTGGAGAAACGCTCGGAACTGACTGAACCGAAAGCCACCGTACAACGCACGAGGCCGTCGCAATTACACAATTTTTCCTATATAGCTCAATTGGATAAGCATGTTCTAAGCTGTGCATAAGATCTGTTCCAGCACTTATAGTGCAAAACACGTGTTTCGGCCTTACAGCGTCGTCTGTTACGCGGTGCCTCTCGACCTTTCGGTTCATTCAGTCTGTTGTGTGAGATATCCCCTACATAGAAGAATCGACGCAGCAGTACCTACGCGCACCGCAAGGTGATGAAATCACCCAGCGGGTAGTGCTACACAGTTGATTACTCGTGGTTGGTACAACGTGTGCTGTCATACATTTCTTTACGAACGTATTGAGATTTCGCTCAAAACCATGCAATCCGATGTAGATAACAACATCGACAGCACTGCCCGCTGGGTGATTCCATCACACTGCGCCAAGTGTAAGAAATGATGAAGCGTTGATTTCTCTATATAGGGATTGACTCCTCAATGCATATGGTCCTCAGAAGTCCAAAGTCGAAGTTAAAAGTTCAAATTTGGTACCATATTATATTGAATGTCGTTAGGGGCATACTTCACCGTAATGAGAGTCCTTCGTTTAGTTTTTGTCACTGCCGCTGGTGATTGACGTATCAGTTTCAGACGACAGATTAGAGGCTTTTTGCCTTAAAGGTTTAGGCTCTTCCTGTCTAGCTGACCGTCTCACCTGAAGGCCAATAGCGTACGCGTTATCTCGAGATCGTCCCCAAAGCACCTCGTGCACCTTAATTTGCCGGGGTCGTGGCAGACACTCGACCTTCCACTCAAAAATTAGCTGACAATTGTTTTGGAAGTGGGAGCCCTAACGTAGTGTGACGGCCCAAGAGAACGATGTTCGCAGGCATAGGTATTGTGGAGTCGCATTCTCCGCATGTGCGCCACACTTCTACCTAGTTAGGCGAGACGCAGACATCACAGACATTGATCTCAGCGTCTCGTTACTCCACTGAGTGCAAGTCGGTTGTCGTTGCCGATCAAATACTGAGCAGCGAATTACTGATATGATATGAGAATGACGCGATCGAGAAATGTTTTTAATTCTAATATATCAGCCCCGTGAAGTGTTGCTTTTACGAAACACTTTCAAAGTGTCATCTAACTAGGTCATCTAAAGGAATCTGACGTGAAACGATCAAAGTCTTTTCGTTTGAGTTTGTGAAAGCCGTTCGTTCTCCACTTCATAAGTTCCACAATATCCCACGAGTACTCCTATCAACTTCCTATCACCTTCCATGTTTCTTACCCAATCTGAAATGAGAAACCTGACTGCTTGAACTGTGAACTTTCAAGAGCCATTATCCTTCGTGAGGTGTACTTGGAAATTGACCACAGATGTGTGGACGGACAAAGTTTTCGTTCGACAAATGCACACCTATCCATCCTAAAGGATGGCTCTTCGTTTTTTGAAAAAGAAAGTTTTTCAAGAATTTCACAAAAGTAGATGTGAGCATTAGTTTTAACTCATTAATTAACGAAAAACATAACTTACCCTCCCTTTCCACTTGCAATCATTCTTTCATAGACCATCAGTGCTCTGAGCATTAAAGTAATATTGTGATGGTTACTCTTCTTCACAAGTGTTTTATAGCTCGTCTAGTCAGCGATTGTCCACTTTAACTTTTTGGGGACAATACGCATCGTTTCGACGAATACCACGCGACGTCAAATTTCACTCAGATACTGTAATTTCGATGTCGCCCCTCTCCGCAAATTTCTATAGACGAAGATCGCAGTGGTTATTAGGGAAATTCTTGGATAAAGTGAGAATTTATCATCATGAAATGGAATCATTTAAAAGGCTTTTTGAAAGATAATCTTGATAAAGAGGAAGTCTGTATCAGAAAGATTTTCATGTTCCGACGAGAAAGACATCGCTTTGATAAGTAATATATTTCCACCTGTTGTATGACAATTTATTCCTTTTTCAATCGACATCTTTGTAGTCATTCGATAGCTTGAGAAATGCCAATTTTCACACTGAGTTTCAAACACATCTGTTTGAATTGATTAAACGAAGTATGGACGTCGTACCAGGGGCCAAGCTCAGTGTGAAAATCGGCATTTCTCGAGCTACCGAATGACTACAAGGATATCGACAAAAAAGTGCACAAATGTTATACACCAGTTGAAAAACATGATACTTTTCATAGCGACGTGGCTTTCTCTTCGTAACATAGGGGATGTTCTGCTACGGGCTTTATCTTTACTAAGATAATTTTTCGAAAGACTTTGCATTAATATTTCATTAATTCATGATGATAAATTTTCAGTTTATCCAATGATTTCTCTTGTTTCCATTGTGGTCTTGGTCAATAAAAATCCGCTGGGAGGGCTACACCGCAATTACAGTATCTGAGTGAAATTTGGCGTCGCACGGCTCTTGTTGATTGATGAGTTGAAACTAATGCTCACATCTACTTTCGTGAAATTATGAAAAACAAAAAACGAAGAGCCATCTTCTATGATGGACAGATGTCCATTTATGACACGATAACTTCGTCCGTTCACGCATCTCTAGTCAATTTTTCCACTACACGTCACGAAGGATCAATGGCTCCTGAAAGGAGCAGTCAGATTTCTCATTTCAGTAATCGGCAATCGAAACGTGGAAGATGATAGGAAGTTGATGGGAGTATTCGTGGGATATTGTGGAGTTCATGAAACGGAGAACGACGATTTTCACAAACTCAGACGAGAAGACGATGATTATTCCATGTCGATTTGTTCAGATGATGTACTGTGCAGTAGAAGTAACACTCTACAAGGACTGATATATCAGAAGGAAGGACATCTTTTGATCATATCATTCTCATATCATATCACTATGTCGCTGCTTAGCATTTCTTCGGGAACGACAACCGACTTGCACCTAGTGGAGTAGCGAGACGCTGTGATCAATGTCTGTGCTATCTGCGTCCTGCCTGAGGAGATAGATTTGTGCGAACACGCGGAGAATACGACTGTATTGTGCCTATGTCTGCAAACAGCGCTGGTTAGACCGACCTAATCCACAGCAACGCGTTTCGCTTTGGAGACGTGCTCTACTGCGAAAACGTAGTCCTCAGTTAAATTCTTGGGTGGGGGGTGTGCTTTCGCGTGATCCCGGCAAGCTACTAGTGGCGAGGTGGTTGGGAGAAAAATCCTGTGTTAGTGCGTGCGTTCGGGTGAGGTGGTCAGCTAGACACGTAGGGCCTAATCCATATCGGCAAATGACCTCCAACCTTTCGACGTATAATCTGTCTTCTAAAACTTCACTCTCTCTATCATCAAAAGGACTGACAAGAAACTAGGCAAACAATTTCATGGAGGTGAAGTATGACCAATAATGGCATTCAATGTGATATACCATACCGGCACGACCATAAAAATCAATAAGATTACATTAGATCTTTTTGTCACACTTGTGCCTGTGCAGAAAAGGCCTTTGATCTTAATTTTATCACCTTACAGCTAGTGTAAGTATTTCGGCGTCGATTTCTCTATATAGGAGATATCTCCCCACAACGAGCTGACTGAATCGAAAGGCAACGTGCAATTGACGACGCTGTAAGGCCGATACAAGTTTCTTGCACTATATGTGGTGTAACGCACCTCAAGCAAAGCTAAGAATACGCTTATCCAGCTATGATATCCAGGAAAAAAATTGTGGAATTGCGTGCTGAGTATGCTCGCCGTCAATTACTTGAATTTTCTAGTGTCAGTGACACGTTTGAGCTTGGAGAGACAGTGAGGAGAATCGCGCATTTTCGAGTAAATAAAATAAAACGACTTGTTCATTTATTGATAAAATCGCTATAAAATGTGATATAAGCCACTTGAATACTATTTTGCTAATGCTCTCTTTCATAAATGAAAAATACAGAAAAAAAGGAAAAATGCTTGGTCAATGAAGGATTCGAGCACGGTCATGGTACCGAAGGAGGACGACCAAAGAAATTTTTGCAAGTATCGTCCAGTATGCTGTTTTCTGGCCGTACTTACAAGCTGTTCGCGAAGATTGTCTTTTCGCTTATATCAAGAATCTCGGATGAGGCGCAACCACCTCAGCAAGCATGATTCCTCCACGTAATACGCTGCATACCACATCCAGACGGTATCAGAGACCACTGAATTTTGTCGACGTACAATCTGTTCTTTGTCCTTATATTTATCGCTTACGAGTTGACATTTGAATCATCAATACGAATGCGAACCTATCAGCTCTCGTCGACGGTCATCATTGGCTGACTATAACTGCAACTATAATAAAATACAGCTTTTCCCTCTAACCCCTCACCATGGTCATTGGAAAAGAAGATTTCAACAAAGTGACAAAGCGATACTATATCGCTAGAATTGCTCACCTCCAAAGAAATTGGATACTATTCTTTTAACCGCCCCAAAATGAAGAGCGATCTTTCATTAACTGGATAGGAACTTTTCATAGGAGTGTTAATAATCATTCGAAACCTTAATTCTCTGGCCGCGACCCTACATAGTCAGTTTGCGAAGTGCCTTTTTGAGGTGTAACAGAAGTAATTCCCTTGTGTTTCACACACGCATTGCTATCGCTGGGCAGAGCACTTTCACAGAACTACTTATAATCATTCGATAGTTTTTTTTCATTTCGAGTGTTTTCTTAAGACCACAGCTCAAATTTCAATATGCCTGATAATCATTATTTGAGCCACGCATGTCAGTGGTCTGTCAATGAGGGCTGACTTATAGAGCCCCACAATAAGAGTTAGTGACGAGGAAGGGTAACTGCCCGACTGACGAGATCGCAAGATCGAAACACGTGTATATGGCTCTATAAGTCAGCCCTCATTGACAGACCACTGACATGCGTGGCTCAAATAATGATTATCAGGCATTCGATAGTTGTTGATTCCAGCGCTGTCCAGCGAATGAGATTTTTTATTTTCTTCTAGTTCCTATTCAGCGAATGTAATTTTTTCATTTCCAGAAAGACCGCTTACCCGCAGTGCAGCAGGGAGAATTTTTTTACCGCCTCTCGTCATTATCAAAAAAAGGCCTGAGTCATTAGTTTATAATTTTGCGGACATTAAAACCATTAGTGATTTTATTCTACCTTACGATTTGCTGAGAAATAATTCATATGAAGCTTCGGTCAATGATATGAAAGTTGAGGATATTTGACATGTTCGCGCTATATAATCTTAATGAAAACTATGCGCAGTTCGCACATTTCGTCCATTTTGCCCAGATTTCAAGGCATCCGTATTTCGTGTTCAATTTCGACCATCACCAAGACAACAGTCAAGACGTGACTTTATTACTACATAAACTTTGGTACTCTGTCCACCATTTTTAGAAAGGTAATCTTATAGCGCCGTCATGTCTCACAACAAACAACTGGAAGCTGAGATGAGCCGTGAAATAATGGAAGAATTGCAAACCGCCGTCAAGTCCATCGTTGACGATTTCAAAGCTGGAGTCAACCACCGATTCAATGAAATGCAAGCTAAATTAATTCATCTGCTCACGTGAAGCGACGAAAAGGATCTCTCTGAGGACGCCGATGATAACAAGGAAGAGACCTAGCCGTCGTAGCAGCAACCTCTCAAGATAGCGAATTAGATTATGGGGCACACGGTACATGGGCCAACACTGATTGAATGGTCGTTGGACGCGGTGCCAGCACAGTCTTTTGATGAACATTGAGGTGGCCTGCAGAGTATCCATTCTGTGAATGCCGGGATGCAGTGGATTTTTATAGTCTTCATGAGGGGTGGTTGGAACTGATGGTGAAGCAAACGAATTTGTATGTTCATTAGGACAATGGACGAGAAGGCGATCGACGAATCAAGAGACTGCTTAGCTTGTGCCTCAAAAGGTCTGTCGTTCAATTCCATTTGAAGCACTCGCCCAGGTTTTGTGGGATTCTGCATGGCGTCATATGGCCGAGGCATCGTATTTCGGTTTTTTTTAGTTATAGGACAAATGAAAAACCGATTTCATTTGTTAAAGAGGAAATTATCACAAAATTGTTATTACCATTCTAAAATACACTTGAGACTACAGCCCCACGTCGCCGGTTTTTCAAAACGCCTCTTTTAACGCTGTAGCATCCATATCAAAAATTATGTTCCACACTCGCCTTTCGCCTTCATTTTATCACGCGTCTAATTCGCTGGAAACCGAAAAGCGTATTAATGTGTAGAGTAATTTTTGTAGTTTCTCAGTAAATCGTTTTATCTGGAGTTTCTTCGGGGCGGTGGAAAAATCCTGAATTAAATAACAATACATCAGTTGTCCCGCCTCATCCCGCCCTGCCACGCCCTCAACGCCTTGTCCATTAGGCCGTATAGAACGTTGCCAAAATCGTAAAACTCGATGTTTTCTCCCTGCTAAACCGTATTACCTGTAAAGAAGCACATCGTTAGAATCGGAAAACATTATGCTATCGAATGACTACCACTTTTCTAAAGAAAGAGCTCTGTTTGGCGAGGTTTAAAGCACACAGAAGACCAGAAGAGATCAAGAAAGCTTTTTGAGAAAACAAACACATTTTTGAGTTCTTTGAAGCTTGTGCTATAGTTTGAGTACTGGCAATCTTAGGAAGAACTTTTGTCCTGCGAAATATAAGCGAGACATGGAGAATAAAAAACGTGGTTTTGTAAGACATGGTTTTATCTTGGACTTTACAGCGTTATAAAGGGTGTTTCAAAAAACCAGCGACGTGGGGCTGTAGCCAGCAAGTAACAACTTTTGAAATGTTACAAACACTTCTAAGAAAAGTTCCCGTTCAGCGAATGAGAGTGTTTCCCAATTGTTCCCTTGTGCTCAGAAAGACCCATAAAACGTATATTAGAAGTTGTAGGAGTAGAACTTGAAAGATAGATTTTAGTGACTTAGGAGAATAACTAGACGGAATAACAAAAGATTTTCTTCTGAGTACTATAATTCACTTCAATTCACAAAGATCAACAAGAAGAGGTTGTGCTTCAAGTCAAATAGACTTCGTAATCTTCGTTGAAGGACATTGTTTCAGAAGATGACGAATTTCCCAAAAACAGAGGAACACACGTGGTGAAAAGTAGAATCACTGGGAAGATCGAAGCTAACAAAGCTAGCTACTATATTCTTATGCATGCGCCATTGAACTCCATTATAACCCGTTGAGGTCCTTTGCTTACTTTACACGAGGCTGGTGGCCTGATCGCGCGGAGAAACGCGGCTGTTGCAGTAACATGTGGTAGTTTTCCGAAAAAAAAATTCAGAGGTGGCTAATCGTGCGGCTAACGCTGCCGTTCATTGTGGTAGTTTTGAATAAAAATTCATATACTTATCGCTACTAAACGCAATTTCATTGCGACAGTGGCAAAATTTGATAGAAGAAGACTTCAATGAGATTATTTTGTTCAAATGTGCCAAGAAAAAAAGCTATAAAACAATGAAATGGTTGAGAAAAGGGTACTGGACGTTTATTACGATGCCACATTATGAAGAATTGGAGAACTCCCATGACCGACGTCTATTAATCTCGGCATAAATAAAAGGATAAAATAAAAGGACGAAAAATATAAGTATAAAATAAGATAAAAGGATAAATAAAAGCTCTCGGCGTTGATCAATCCCTGAGGGATGCGCCATGTTCGTCTTCAATGTCTAACTCGTTGGAGGTGATTGAATGCATATATGGCTTTTACAATGACTAGCTGTGGCCTCCAGCTGAACCGAGTCAGCGCTGTTTATCCTCCCAGACAAGTCTGAGACCAGTCTGGTACCAATTACCTACCCGGAGAGATGGATGGCCTGGTCAGCCATGAGCGTGAGATCGAATCATTGACCTCGTGTGCGACGCAGAGCACCTGTAACCACTGCGCCACATGCGCTCCTGCAACTTCATGCAACCTCGCATGCTTCAATATATTTTCTGTTTTCTTCTTCAAGCCAAACACGAGGTGTTACATTAATCTTTATTTGACAACTGACGTTTCGGCAGTTCGCCGCCTTCAGAGCCTGGAAAGGTCAAAGTGTCTGCAATGCAATCAGTCAAACACATCCATTACCCCATTAAAAAAATCACCGGAACTAGATTCCAATCGCATCAAGCACAAAATCAACTCTCAACATACTTGGCGCTTTTCATATGGGTTCCACCGAATGATTCAAGTGGAGACCACCGGAAGGCGATCACATAGGCCGTAATGTACCTTACCCATCAAAACAACAGCCCTACATACCGACTCATATCACAAGTGATAACGAGACATTCCTCCCTGCGGTTTATAGTCAGAATTGGTGGTGTTAATCCAAAGTGCTTCCAGGATTTTTCGCACTGATGTTTTTTGCTCCTGTGCAAGGATGACGACTTCGATCTCAAAATTAATCCGTTATGTTTCTGTTCTCTATGCGTCCTTAGCGGGGTGATCCGTCTAATAAGACGTTTGTCAGCTAGGTGTTCCTCTATGCGGGCATAAAGCGGCCTTCCCGCTTCGCCAATCTATTCATCGCTACACGCTTTGCAAGAGATTAGGTAGACTGTACCTACTCTCATACAATCACCATCTCTGCCATTAGGTCATATTTTACAATCTTTCGTTATACAGAGACG
Organism: Parelaphostrongylus tenuis; assembly: GCA_019055375.1. Taxonomy (NCBI): domain Eukaryota; kingdom Metazoa; phylum Nematoda; class Chromadorea; order Rhabditida; family Metastrongylidae; genus Parelaphostrongylus; species Parelaphostrongylus tenuis. The sequence goes on along the minus strand of JAHQIW010000543.1, from coordinate 70,993 downwards.
GTCATATAAGCGGTTGCGAACTAGTTGGCGTTTTAGAGTATTCGGTGGTATTTCATCAACAGCCGCCGATTGCTCTAAACCTGCTCTTTTCAAACAACGTTTTATAGCTGTACTAATTTCATTTGAGAAGAACGGGAGCACGAATGGAATTTTTTCATTTGAGTTTTTGTTTGGAAGCGTACTTTTTCCTCTAAACCTAAGCAGATGGGTTACAATTTCGTATCCCTCAGAAGTGGCTAATTCCCGAGCCAGTTTCACGAATTCTACTCTCTGCTCCTACCCGTTACATACATTGACGGTTGTTCAAAATATGTTTTCACTAACTCCCTACTCAAGGGGAGCTAAATACTTGCGTCAGACTGTTGAATGAACAGTCAGATTATGTAAAATTCACACGTGAGACACCAAAAGATGATTTGCTCCGTTTTTTGAGCGTGCAATAAATTAACCGAGAGCGACTTCATAACAAAGTGGTACCAAAGCCAAGTAATAATAAAATCCTAGTACACTATCCCTCATCTCATCCCTGCTTACATATGAAAAAGCAAAAAACGTTTCGAACAGCCGCCAATGTTTTTTACGGGGAAGGAGCAGAGAGTAGAATCCGTGAAACTGGCTCGGGAAATAGCCACTTTTAATGGATACGAATTTGTTACCCCTCGGCTTAGGTTTAGAGAAACAGTATGCCTCTGAACGAAAGCTCGAGCTGGGAAAATCCCGTTTATCCTCCCCTTTTTTCAATTGAGATTAGTACAGCTACATAACCTTATTTGAAAGGAGCAGGTTAGAGCAATCGGTTACGGTCATTATAATACCACCGCATATTCTAAGATGCCTGTTAGTTCGCAACCGCTTATACGACGGTCTCCGTATAACGAAAGATTGTAAAATATGTCTTAACGGCAGAAATGGTGAATGCATGAGCGTAGGTACAGTCTACTTAATCTCTTGCAAAGCGTGTAGCGATAAATATATTGGCGATCGGGTAGGCCGCTCTATGCCCGCATAGAAGAACAACTAGCTGACAAACGCTTGATAGACGGAACACCCCGCTAGGAGCGCATAGAGAACAGAAGCACGACGGAGTTGATTTTGAGATTGAAGTCACCATCCTTGCGCAGGAACGAAAAAACAACAGCGCGGAAAATCTTGGAAGCGCTTTGGATTAAGACCACCAATCCAACGATAAACCGCAGGGAGGAATGCCTCGTTATCACTCGTGATATGAGTCAGTATGTAGGACTGTTGTTTTGATGGGTAAGATGCTTACGGCCTATGTGATCTCCTTCTGGTGGTCTCCACTTGAATCATTCGCTGGAACACATATAAAAAGTGTTAAGTATGTTTAGAGTTGATTTTGTGCTTAATGCGATTGGAATCTAGGTCTGGTGATTTTTTTTCTAAAGGAGTGATGGAGGTGTTTGACTGATTGCATTGCAGACAATTTGACCATTCCAGGCTCTGAAGACGGTGAACTGCCGAAACGTCAGCTGTCAAATAAAGATTAATGTAACACCTCGAGTTTGGCTCAAAGAAGAAAATCAAGAATTCGGAAAATCTTTTTACTTTTAGTGCACTCTCAAAGTTGACGTTTCTTTAGAGCTGTTCAAGAGACTTCAATAAGGATATAAGGTTATACCTTCTCTATTCATCCGTCTTCACAGTATTGTTTTTCTTTGCGCGGATCCCAATAGTTCTAGCACTCGATTTTTTTCGTCTTCTTTCAAACGCCGTGGAATACAGTTTGAGCGAGTCTCTTTGCAATCTCGAGGATAGCTTGGCTATGGTGCGCCATAAGGCGTTGTTGTTGACTGCCGAAGAGAGTTGGGGAGGAAGAGGGAAGATCGGCTTCAGGCTTTCTGCGATGAGCCCATTATGTACAGAAAATAATTGCTGGAAATCGATGAGTTGATGGAACCTTTATAATGCAAATAATATAATCGCAGTCACTTCATAAAAGGTGGAAGATTGATACATAGTTCTAGTGTTGCTTAGCTGAAAACGGAAAATCGTGGTCAGCATGTTGAAGCGAAAGCCAGGAGCATCATTTTAGTGTGTGTAGGAAAAACATCAGTCATAGAATTTTTCCAAGTTCTCCGCATTCTTAAGTAACTTTCAGGATCACATTTAGGCCAAGTGATTGACTCTAGAAATTACATACACAATTTAGAAACTTGAACGAAAATTCAATACAAAGTTTGATTGAAGTGAAATTCTAAGTGCGTGGTTGCTTTTCTATTTTTTTTTTTCTAACAGGACTTTGTTATTGTAGCTGAGCGTACTTTAAAAGCGATAAACTTTGACATTCTTCATGGTGAACCGATGGGATCATGTCGTTTTAATGTTATCGACCTATAAGGACACTAAAACATCTTACATTTTTAGTGGAATGTGCCAATAGCTGTTGACACTGAACTGATCTGCGACATGTCACATTTTGAGAGTATTCTCACGTGCTAACTTAACTTAATTCCTTTTTTTATTCCGGTCAGCGTTCCCTCTGATCCTTATATTTTGCACAGGTTCCATTGACGAAGGATGATATAGCAACAGCTACGGCTTGTTCATCCAAAAACCGACAAAGCTGCCTTGAGTGCCATCAACAATTTCAACGTTATGGTGATTCTTCAAAAGATAGTGTAGCTTTATCAACGTCATCTGATTTCTGAGTTACTCGACCAGATATTTTCATCGACACTAACTGCTGTCGAGCCGTTCGTCGTGAATGCATAGTCTTCGAGTAAGAAAGAAGGTCTGTGAATTTTTCAAACGCGGTAGCATCGTATTCTAAAAAAATTCACCATCATAATCTTATCGAGGTTGAGGCTGTTATTTAATGATACCATAACATCTATTTCGAAATAGAACTCAGTATGCGTGAACTTTCCATCGATCACTAGACGCTGCAAAGCGTTTCGGAGGATTTCACGAATCAAGGAAGCAACTACAAATGATTGTTTTCGCCTTGTGTAGTGCTACTCAACATTTCTTGAAACGATTTTTATTCTGTATTGCACCTTTTTGGGTGCGCTGGAAAATTTCAGCCGAGAAGTTAGCGTTATCAGGGTGTTCATTTCTGTGTTAAAAGTCCAGATGACACTTGCAACGATGAAAATCTCCCAAAACACTTTGATCGTGTGGGAAAATCACGTCGTGCAAGGGTACTTTCATTTAACAACTAATTTACTTTGGTTTCTAGTACACAATTTTTGCGTTTTCCTCCGTAAATGTACCTAGGGTTTCCTCAGGTTTTTTTTAACATTCTCATGTGCCATGTTTCTTATCACGGTGTAGTGAAGTGTTGCAGTCCATTTAGGAAACGAGGTGCTAAGTACGCCTCTTCCCAACACTGTCTTGCAATTAACGTGTCTGGGCGTTTTGAGTACCACCGTCTTGACATTTCGTTAACGAAGTAATGTTTCACAGCCCAAAATTGATTCAAATTATCAGCGCTTGTCAACGAGTCCTACATGATATGCGTGGCTAATTGTCGTCGCAAACGTATATCAAAAATCCAGATTATTTAAGCAAACATTACTCCATAGCGCCATAGCGTCAAGTTGCTTAGCTTTTAGTGCTGCAGTACAATGGATGATCAATTTTACACTAGGGCGGGAAGAAAACGGCATATTACCTGATGACTATTTTTTGAGCCATGTATGTGGTCTGTTATAGGAACTTAAAACAGTGCGATACATGTGTTTCGGCCTTGACAGCCTTGTTAGATGCACAGTGCTTTTCCTCATAGCCAAACCTCTTACGCCTGTGCTTCCTCTTTATAAAAGGGTTGGGTTTCTCCCCAAGAGGGATTGTCTAAGACGAGAGGCACTGTGCAACTGACGAGGCTGCAAGCCCGAAACACGTGTATTGCATTGTACAAGTGCCTATAACAGATCATATGCATGGCTTGAATAAAATTATCAGGTACATTGAAATTTGAACGTGGCCTAACAAAGCACTCAAAACGAACGACATCCAATGCCAATTTTCGAAAAGTACCATAGAAGCAGAATTGATGCTCAGTGAGCTTGACGGAGGAAAACGACTGGACTGAGCATGAAGAGAAAAAACGTCCATATCATGAAAAACGCACGGTTTGAAAGCGAACGGATCTATTGGGTCCAAAGTAGGACGATGTTTCAATGAATGATTTAATGATTGAAAGTTATGTTTATGTATGCTTGGAATGATTTAAAGTGCTTTTAGAGGTTTCAATCTAGTAGAAAATTGCTACGTTTTTCTCCATGGAGAGCGTGTAAAATTCGTGTTTAGCTCGGTACAGCCACTTTTTTTGTAGGATGTCCTCGTTTCAAATCAGCGTGCTAGTCGCAGAAGTAGTTCATTGTCGGAACTATTCTAGATATTATTTGCAGTATTTGAACAAACAGATAGATTACATCAAACGAGAGAGATTTCGATTGCCTTGAAGAATGAGATGTGTTGATAGACTCTTACAATCAACGAAATGGTTCGGGATTTATTTATATAGATGAAAATGCATCGAACCAGGCAGATTTACGGAGTAGCTAACTTAAAAAGAGTCAGACAGAGTAGTATCATTACAGCCAAAAGGTGAACGTTTTCATCAACGCTTATAATTGAGTAACTTTGCTCCGGGGCACAGTGGTGTTGCTTCGTTGCTGCACTACCTGGTAAAAAGCAAGTGAGCACAGGATGTTCCAGTGTTTGATTCAAAGTGGTGCACGAAGTATCGACGGGTCGGCTTTGCAATACCCCCAAATACGCAAAGATATCTTTCTAGCGTTTCGAAGACTCGATGATTGCAGTTGGGATAACAACGGGTGCACCCATATCGTTGTGATATTGTAGTGATGCCACAATAATAAACGATGTCACTCAGACAAACTTACTTCGTTTACCACAATACATATTTGGGATCATGTTCGAGCCTTGTAAAATTTCGCGCATAAGGATTTATCTTTCTCTAGATAATACTGAATTTTTGAGCGAAGACTCAACACAGTCAACTGGTAGATATTGCTATATGGCGTATTTTACTGACCTTGAACCGTCGACTGAAAATCACTCCAGATCGCAACATCAAATGACACTTTCACTTGACGTGGAGTGATATGTCTTTGGCGCCGCTACCATTAGTTTTAAGGGTCAAGCGAAACGCAATGGTACTGATGAGGCGCGCGAGAGCACCAAAACTTGCGTCTATTATGAGAAATGCCATACCAGATCTTTATAAGATAATAATCATACCAGATTCTACCATATGGAGAGACCTCTGAAAGGATTAAAACATTTCCCAGATATATCTTTCCATCCAAAATCGTTACAAAGTTTAATTGCACTTTTGATGGTTCTAAACGAACTTTTTCATATAACGAGTTCATATATATATATATATATATATATATATATATATATGTATATATATATATGTGTGCTGTGCGTCTATACAATGCAACGACATCAGACGGTTACATTCTGCAGATAATGAAAACATCAGAAGATAAGCCACAGTCGTCTTATCACAATGATAAAAGGAATTCATAAAAAGTTGAACGCACAACACACTACACGATTGAAGAAGAATAAAAAAAAAGCAACAGTACATTCTTTATTGGGATGATAAGCTATAAAGTCAACGGCTATCAGTTTGTTCGCTTATAATCGATCATCCGCCTGATATTTTTTCACTGCCCTTTGAGATCCGGGAGTAACCGGGATGTCTCTCTCGCTAATTCATAACAATTTTCCCTGAAAATACACTGAATTATGTTTAGTACTACTGCTACCACTACTACTACAACCATTTTCGCGTTGGCTATGAAGCAATGCCTTCGAGAATTTACAGTTACATTCGTCACAACCGCTATTAACATTTTCTCCGCACCAAACAAATTCAGAATTATTGTTAAAGCAGTTATTCTATCAATCTGATACTACTGTAAACATGTAGTTATGATAGTTATATATCCCATTTACTAATTGCCGTACGTGGAGGTAGGTAGCTCTCAATAGAGGTAACTGAAGTGCTACTTTATGATTGTTGACTACATTGAACACCGATGAGACAGTGACACATAGCTTACACTGTGTGGTGTAAAGAGAGCCCAGGATGATAACTACGTACTAATGGCTATCACCTTGATGGGTTACGACTAGACATTTGCCTCATGTCTTCGCTGTTGTTCGAAATACTTCAAAAACTGAGATGCCTCTTCTTCCGATTACAACCAGTTTCTCGGAAAATGCCTTGAAGTGTTTGCAAGTATCACTATTACTCCTACTACTACTACCGACATCGCCGCGTTCGCCAAGCAAGACACATTCGATAGATTCACAATCGTATTTTTCTAGTGTTTTCTTAAGACCACGCTCAAATCTCGATATATCTCATAATTTTTATCTAAGCCAACTTGTCATGTGGTCTATTAAATAGGCTCTTGTACAACCTGATACACGTGTTTCAACATCGACACCCTCGTCAGTCGGGCAAAACCCTTCGTCTTCTACCCGATCCTCTGTGGGTGCTCCGTCCCATACCAAGAGTAGGCGACGACAAACGATTTATACTACACTGTTGTCAAGTAAAAATCACTAGAACAGCAGCTTCGTACATTCGATTGCTCTTGGCTGGTATTTTGAAATATATTATACCGTTCTTTTTGAATGTTTTCTTAAGACCTCAAAATATATTGGAACTTGAGCGTGGTCTCAAAAAAAAAAACACTCAAGAAGAACGGTAATAATATATTTCAAAATACCAGCCAAGAGCAATCGAGTGCACAAAACTGCTATTTTAGTGAATCTTCACTTGACAGCAGTGTAGTGTAAATCGTTCGACGTCGCCTTCTCTTAGTGTGGCGACTCGAGCCCCCTAAGAGGGTTGGCTGAAAAGACCAAGGGTTTTGCGCGACTGACGAGACTGTCACGGTTGAAACGCGTCTATCGGGCTTTACAAGAGCCCACTCAACAGACCACATGACAAGTTGGCTAAGATAAAAGTTATGAGATTCACAGTCACATTCGTCACGACCGCTATGAATAATGTTTCTTTATCGAATCAATGGAGAACTCTCATCGAAAGTAATGACTGGATGAAATCGAAAACACGCTTAACGTGTATTGTAGTAGTAGTAAAGGCAATTTACTGATTTGCATCCGTGACGGTAGGATTGAAATCACGTTGAAGGTAAGTAAATTAAGTATAAATAATGCTATTCAAGTGTGACTTTTGACAACAATCAACAATAAATAAACAGTGATATAGAGTAATGCGCAAAACTTTTGCGTCAGGTGGGATTTGAACCCACATCTGACTCTATCCGAGAGCGTGTACTCTAACCCGTTGCACTACTGACGCCCATTATATATATAATATATATATATATATATAATATATATATATATATATATAGATATATACTGGGTATATCTAAAACATCTTACCACCGCTAAAGGTGGTCAAACGAACAGATTTCGATTTGATCATTCAATACGCAATATCCGTCAGCTTGCGTGGGTTCAATGCCGATACCGCTTACCCGGGCCAGGCAGTCGAAGATTGTCGGCTGAAGGATAGATGCACTGTAGCGTAGGAAGAGTGGTGAGCAAAATGGGCGTCAGTAGTGCAACGGGTTAGAACACACGCTCTCGGATAGAGTGAGATGTGAATTCGAGTCCCTGTGGACGCAAAAGTTTTGCAAATTACTCTACATCGCTGGACATATCTAAAGCATCCTACCACCTCTGAAGGCGGTCAAACAAAAGGATTTCGATCTGATCAATAAATAAATAAACAAACACCCAACCACAGCTGACGTCCGCACCAACTCATTCAAGCGCTAAGTGATGGGGTGATTTTCGCGGGCATGGACGAGTTGACTCACGAGTCGAACGCCGTTTGGCGCGAAGGCGCGAAATTCAAAAACGCGTCGTGCCCGTTTCTGCCGAGTTTCCTGACAACTTTTTTTTCTTTTTCTTTTGTTTAGTTTCCTGTGAAGAGCTGTTTTTCGGTCAACTTAGAGGCGTTCTATCGTCTTATCGTATCGTTCGTGGGTAGAGACGATTTCCAGAGAGCTATGGAATCGACGATATGTCTCCCATCTGGAAAGCCCATAAGTGCCCTACGTGTGAAAGATCTACAAAAGGAGCTTCGTAAACGCAAACTATCCACTATTGGCAAGAAAGCTGAGCTTACTAGAAGACTAACGGAGGTTTGTTTTCGATTTCATATAGCGTTTATGTTTCGCTGCTATTTATACTTGCAGTTGATCTCGTTGTTACCCGTCATAGAGGATTAGTGAACTCTTTTCACACCCCTTCATTTATCTGATTATGTTATAAGTGCTAAATTCAACACCCTTCAATTGATTTTTTTGAGATTTCGCTTAGAAGTTCACTAAAGTTTGATAGAACGTTTCAAGCTTTACAGAGTCCCAATTAGCACCTTCTATCAGATTGTGTTGGATTTTTGAGCGAGGTGTTGAAAAAGTCGATTGATAGGTATTGTTACATATGCTTCATAGCATTCATAAGCCATGAAAGCGACAATCAATCGAGGTGTTGGAAAAGTCGATTGAACGGTATTGTTACATATGCTTCATAGCATTCATAAGCTATGAAAGCGACAATCAATCGAGGTCTTGAAAAAGTCGATTGCATGGTATTGTTACATATGCTTCATAGCATTCATAAGCCATGAAAGCGACAATCAATCACTCCAAAAAGACTCAACATCAAGCGATCATTTCACTTGACGTGGAGTGATGCTGCAACGAAGACGATTCCTAGTTATAGTAGAGATGAGAGCCCGAATAGCATGTGGTACTGATGAGGCTTGCGAGAAAGCCGAAACGTTCGTTTGCCATCAGAAGATGCCATAACAGACCTCTGAAAGAATGAAAACGTCCTATCAGTCTGTATCTGGTTTCTGTTCCAAGCCCATTATATGTCAAAGTCGAAGAACTATTCGATCACGGGAATCTGCAGTTTGGACTTGTAGCGTTCATTTTTGGACGCCCACACAAGCATTGATTCAAGTTCTTTGAATGAAAACGTCAAATGCTCACGTATGTTGCACTTTATCTTAGAGTGATGGTTAATATTTCACAGTATGATATGATCAAAAAAATTGTCGTAAATAAAATTTACGGATCGTTCAGGATATGTCAGTAGAAGAAAATCGGGGGAGAGGGTGTGCTGGAACATTCTGAAAACTCATAATCTCGATTTCTTTGTCCTAGTGATCCATGCTGAGATGAAGTTTTCTGGAAAGCTCGATTGGCATTTTATTGATTTATCTTATATGATTTGAGTTCATTACTGGCACTACAATTGGAGGAGACTCTCTACTCAACCAAGAAAGCATTCGCCCATTATGCGAGGATCTTACTGAGTCAATGGAGGTTCGTGTTCATTTTTCCATCATATGATTCCGCAGCACCAACCGAATAGTTATGTAATATAACGTGTTCCCATGTGCTTATGTATACTAATAACAATTACGTACAGAACATATTTCAAACGGTTGACTTCCGCGGACCCTAACTGGGCGTGTCCACCAGCGTGGGGTCCGAGGAAATCAACTGGTCAGTGTGGCATGATATTCTGCACTTGTGAGATAAGCTTGGAATATATAGGTATATCAACATGACGCAGGTGCTCTGCGTCGCACACGAGGTCAATGGTTCGATCTCGCGCTCATGGCTCACCAAGCCATCCATCCCTCCGGGGTCGGTAAATTGGTACCAGACAGGTCTCAGACTTGTCTGGGAGGATAAGCAGCACTGACTCGGTTCAGTGCGTGGCCACCGCGAGTCATTGTAAAGGCCAGATATGCATTCAGTCACCTCAAACGAAGTTAAAAATTGAAGTCGAATGCATGGCGCATCCCTCAGGGATTGATCAACGCCGAGAGCTTTATCTTTTTTATCAACATGAAGGATTGAGAAGAAAGCAGAATATTCTTTGAATGTTGAGTGATATGCAAAACATCAAACCTCAGGCGGGAGCTGGACCCGCGTTTTGCTCATACTCGAGGGCGTGCTATCACTACATCACCGAGGCCAGCTCTTTGCTTCCATTGTCTTCCAATATAAATTATCGACACTCAGCAATCAACCTTTAAGAGGTTTGTTTTGTAGGAGCTTAATGACACTAAACCCAGTTAAGCTGACAGCTTTATGGTATGCTCAATGTAAATAAGTATTATTTGTTTTACTTTCTTAAACTGATGGCCTCAATAGCGTGGTGGCAGCACGCGTTCCTCGTATAGGTGAAGCGTCAGTTCAACTCCACGTAATGTCAGATATTCTGCATACGATGCTTTAAGATAATGAGTATCATATAAAAATAAGATACTGCCTACTTATGCTCGTATATACACCTTTATAGTCATCCATCTGTAATCTAACATCATATAAATGTATATAAATATATACATATGTATATCGACGTGCATATGTATATGTAAATCTGCATATATATATATATATATATATATATATATATATAATGTACAAGTACATGTTTATATGCATGTACTTGTGAACATGTATGTATGAATATGTGTACACATGTACATACGTACATATGTACATCACGCTATATCTTCATACGTAATTTGCTTTTTTTGTGCTTTTTGAGGAGATCTAGTTATCGAGATAACAGGTCACAATCTTTTACTTTCCAGGTTGGACCTCCACCAGAGGAAGAGAAGCAACCAGATAACACGGAGGAATCAGGTCGACGTGGGAGTTATCCAAGAATCAACGAGACGTTCGAATATGTGAAGGATGATGATGGTGAGATTACATCACAGTCTAAAACTAGTAATCTCAGCAGTAGTATTCTTTGTTATAGACATTTTATGTGCTTGTTTTCTCGGCTGATATTTTATATCCACTTCCAAGTTTACGATCTAGAGCTGTAGTGAACTATTTTTTCTATGCTAAAAATCGCATCTGTGCTGCAGTTAGGTGATGTGATCATGTCATTGTATAGAAACCAGTTAATAGACCCTATAGTAGTTGTGGAAGTGAAGACATGCTGATGACTGACTCCACTGGAACACTACTGATTTTTTCATTAGTTAATCGTTTCCTTCTCCATCTAGCTTCAACGTTTTCTGAATCGTTCTATAGGTACTACGCAGTTGAATGTCACACATACTCCGCCATCTGATGCACGTCGAATTATTAATGCTAGTCATCGTAAAAGCAGCCGCCATTCGAAAGAAAAGCAGTTCAGAGAAAAAGACGGTAAGGTTCACATGGTTTGCCATTTCTTCAATTTTTTATTAATATGAACTTTTTTTCAGGTGAATCGGTCATGTTTGCTAATTTTGATGATATCCATAATACTCCCATATTGTCGAAGAAATCTCATCATTCAGGTGACGGTAAATAGTTTACGATCAATCGCTCTATTAGTCCAGTGCTGTACTTATCGTTCAATTTTACATTTGTTTTACTTTCATCTTAATCAAAAAAAAAAAACTGTTGTCTCATCAACTGAACACTTTACGTAATATTTGAGGTGAAAAAGTTGTCAGCGGTAGTGAAATCGGTCCAGGTGGGATTTTGCAATTCTGTCTTTCATAAGTTCGTCTTCTGAATCACGTAATCCTTATATGATTGTCAACGAAAGTTCTTTTGTAAACAACGCTCACTAGCATTATCGTCTAGTTAAATATTGCCCTGGAAAAGAAAATCTTCAAGAAGGGCATTGCTATCGATGTGAAGGGGAACCTGGTAATCAGTTGAAGTCTTGTTCAGGAGAGAAGAGGTTAGTGAGATCTCTTTTTTAAGACTTCTGCCATTTTTCCTAGAAATTTTTCTTTTCCACTAAACTTGTATTCAGAGAAAGGGCGGCGGCAGGGACAAGTCCACTTTCCTCCATTGGAAACGGTTTAGCACAAGTATTTTCACCAAGCAATGTCAACACAGTTCAAACTCGTAAATCACTCACGCCACGCGGTGGTTTTAGTGCTCCAACATTTTCGTCGGCCGCTAAAAGTGTTAAGCGAAAGGTTTCTCTTTATTTTTTACAGCTTCGATTATAAATAGTAACACATATGTTATGGAATAAACCAAAGTATGTCCTATTTTTAGGAGACTTTGTTTTTAAATTTTAATGATCCACTCTCAAAAGGAGATAATGTTACTACTAGTGGGTGGAATAAGAAACTAACTTCCAAGATACCAAGTCCTACGAAATCGAGGCGAGGTGTTCTTGAACGTTTACCATTGACTTCGCGTCCGATCAGAAAGGCCACTGAAAATGGCAAGTGAAAAAGGAATTTCTAAGTTGTTTCCGTTTTTCAGGAGTTTCCGTATAGAGAGCCTAATCTTCATCATTGTAGCTTCCAAGTTTTTTGCTCGACGTCACGCTGCTATTTTTGCTAAAATGGAAACCATTGGTGATCGTCAGGCGAGGATATCACGTAGACATGAGGAGATCATGCGAGCCGTGCCTAAAGTTGCAAATGTATGGATTTTTATGGACATTTTGACGTACACATGTTAAGGCCCTAATCGATATTGGTGGGTTAATCTTGACCAGACAGTGCGGAATAAGCTGTTACGAGAAACTCGAGGCTTTTCAGTAGAGTAACAATTATCTATGATCAGAAAAAATCCTATAGAATGCCTCTGTTCTTTATGTGGATTTGTTCAGCTTTCTTCTATATATAGAAAGTAGTAGTATTATATGACATCATGTTTTTTCTTTGAGTTTGGCGACAACGAACGATTTTTAGCGCCTCGCTACGCCAAAAGCCACTCGCATTCCCCATCGTCAAAGAGATGCGGACAAATCTACCAATAAATTCGAGTTAGTTTTGTTGTTTATCTTGGCTTTCAAGGTTTCCATCTTTCTTCTACACACAGTAACGAAGCTTAACCTACTCTTTATTATACTATTGAATCATCTTTATGTAGTGTCCAGCCGCTGCGTTATTTGCCGTTGGTAGTACATTTCTAGGTTGTTTTGTGACAATTCAAATATCACTACATCCTTCACCGGAACATCTTTCAGCTTTGAGAGACCTACAGATAATGCACAGGGACAGGTATATGAGTTTTACTGTTCAGTTACTAAGAGAATATAACATATATATTTGATAATTATTTTTGGACCAACACGTCATGTGGTCTTTTACAGACACTTATAGAGCCCTATACACGTGTTTCGGCATTGATAGCCTCATCAGTTGGGCAGTACCCTTCGTCTTAAACAACCCTCTCGGGTGTCCCATAAACCCTATATAAAGTGGGCGACAACGTACAAATGTGCCCATAAAAGAGCACATGACATGTTGACTCAAAGATACTGTCAGATTTTTTGAATTTTGAGCGTGGTCTTAAAAGAACGCTCGACACGAACGGTATGATATTTCAAATCACCAGCCAAGAGCAGTCGAGTGTAAAACACTGCCGATCTTGTGATTCATTTCATTTGACTGCACGCGTAAATCGTACGTCGTCACCTATTTATATAGGGAGATGTACGAACCCCCGAGAGGACTGGCCAAAACGAAGGGTGCTACAGGTGCTCTAAGTGCCCCTCAAAGACCATGTGACATCTTGGCTCAAAAATATTTATCAGATATATTGAATTTTGAGCGCGGTCTCAAAGGACATTCGAAACGAACGGTAGAATACAATCAGTTTAGATCAAAAACAACTTCAGGGTGTCTTGGATCCTGGTGAAACATCACTTGATCATAAGAATCCCGAGGTTGGAACTGAGGTGCGTATAGTTGGATGCTTTCTTATCGGTTGTTGTCTTACTCATAACTGCTGATGTTTAGGAAAATCTGAGATCACGAATGAGAAGCACAAGCAAGCAAAAAGAAGCGGGCGATTCAGTTTCTAAAATACTACCGACCAACAGTGCTTCTATTGATATCTCAAGCGTATCAAAAGGAAAAGCTCCAACCAGATGTAGGATGCAGATTTGAGTTTTTCTTTGCCGTTTTTCTATGTATCAAATGTATTGAACGATTTTAAGCAGCTTCTGGAAAAACAATCTACTCTCCTCATCGTGGTGCTATTGGAGCTTTTCTGGACACTACCAAACTGACCGATCGACAATTTGAATTAGCCGTCGCTAACGGTTTGATTAAAGCAAAGCGCGTAAGGTATTTCTAATTTGACTGTACCATTTTGGTCTGTCAAAAACAAATTCCGAATAATTTTGCTGATTGCAGTAGTTCTTTCAAAGTAGTTGCAGTTGTTCATATTAAGTCTACCAAATAAATAAAAGTTATACATTTCAAAAGAAAAAAGGCTGGGAACGTTGCCGAGTGGTTGTGATGCTCGTCGTGGCGCGGGACCTGACCCCCATTTCCCAACACTCTTCGGTAGTCAGCAAAGAACGCCCTATGGAACTCCACAACCAGGATATCCTCGAAATTGCAAGGAGACGCGCTCAGCCGATATTTTACGTCATTGAAGAAGAAGACGAAAAAACGAATCGTACGCTAGAATTACTAGGATCCGCACAGTAAAAATGTGATAACAGGTCGTGTAAGTAAATAAGTAGATTTTTTCCACACTTTGTTGATTCGTCTTCACAGCGCTTTTTTTTTCACTGTGCTGATCCCAGGACTAGCATTCAATTCGCTATTTCGTATTCTTGTTGAATGTCGTAGAATACTGACTGAGCGAGTCTCCTTGCAGTCTCGAGGCTAGTCTGGCTAGGGCGTTCCGTAAGGCGTATTGTTGACTGCCAGAGAGGGTTGAGGGGTAAAGCTCGACTCTACGCGCGCCGCGACGAGAATCACAAGCACTCGGCCATGGTCCTCCCCCTTCATCAGACAGAACTTTTACAGTTTGAAAACAAGACGTCCGAAAGAAAAGCTACTATTCAATTGATTAACGCAATTAAGGTCATCTATTCAAAAAGAGGCGAGCCGCAAAATTCGCAAAGATGAAATTCTGCACGTTAAGAAAAAGCTCAACATTGTTCACTGATATTTTTCATGTATGCATAGGTAGATCTATAATCACAATGTTGATAATTTCTTCTCACTTTGATTTGTAATGTACAAAGTTGACTTGTGAATTCATCTGATAAGACTAACCTGAAGTCCTGACAACTCTGCAAATCTTACATGAACTACTTGGATTATTTTACATTGTCGTATTATAAGAATAAATTTCGAGAAGTTTTTTTTTCTTAATTTACACGTTATAAAGGAGTACGAGATTTTTTCAGATTTTTACACCTGTAACAACTCGCATGTAGCACTGTGGTGTCCATACGGGCATGAGCCGCAGAAACGCTTTGGGTACCATGGTGTACCTTCGCAATTGAATGGGTTGCAGGTGTTAAACATAGTCGTCGACATTTGAATTAGCTTAAAGGCTATCAATAGCAGATTAAAATAACTCGAAAGACCGACTTTCTTGAAACCTCGGCATGTTAATAATATAAAACTTTGAAAATGAGAAGAAAAGCTTAGAAAACTAATCTTTATTTAAAGCTTCACGAGGTTGGTATCTTTTCCCAATCG
Organism: Parelaphostrongylus tenuis; assembly: GCA_019055375.1. Taxonomy (NCBI): domain Eukaryota; kingdom Metazoa; phylum Nematoda; class Chromadorea; order Rhabditida; family Metastrongylidae; genus Parelaphostrongylus; species Parelaphostrongylus tenuis. The sequence goes on along the minus strand of JAHQIW010000543.1, from coordinate 55,497 downwards.
ATTGCTCTTCTTTCCGGTCGATGGGTTTTCTCGATTGCTTGTGGCTGACGTTTCGGCAAATATGCCTTCTTCAGAGCCTGAACGTATTATTCGTTGCAGCTTTATTTATATGACTATACAATAAGGAAAGAGAAAAAAAAATGGCGGGCGGGTTCATACGTCACCCTGGCGCTAACAACATAGGTAGTCCCTGGATTAGATGGTTAGGTGAGTGGTTTTCCCTGAATCGATTTTCGCTTACAATACCTTAGATTTTCAAATAATTTTTTTTTCTCTTTCCTTATTGTATAGTCATATAAATAAAGCTGCAACGAATAATACGTTCAGGCTCTGAAGAAGGCATATTTGCCGAAACGTCAGCCACAAGCAATCGAGAAAACCCATCGACCGGAAAGAAGAGCAATCGATTGGGAAAAGATACCAACCTCGTGAAGCTTTAAATAAAGATTAGTTTTCTAAGCTTTTCTTCTCATTTTCAAAGTTTTATATTATTAACATGCCGAGGTTTCAAGAAAGTCGGTCTTTCGAGTTGTTACAAAATGTACCAGCTAAACATTTCCGACTTGTCAGGGACGTATTATCGTTAAGGCAAAAAATCGTCTTAATTAGACAGAAGACCTACTTTCTTAGCCGCTGCATAAAAAACAAGGTCATTCCTAATTTTATAAAACATAGGAAACTGCATGAAATGTGTGGCTTACCAAATGATTCACGCCAAATACTGAACATTCATATGCGCTTATTACGCATTTGTCTACAAAATACAAAAAAACAAACTGTTTTCACTTCTGGAAAAATGCGTCTATAAAGAACATCATTGTGTGCAGTATTTGGATAGGAATCTTTGGAAAAGAATAGTAGATGAATCTATGTCTATTTGTGACGATATGACATATGACATAAAACATAGATTGCGGAGAAAATTTGAAAATCTAATGCGGGAGCAAAATCCTAGTTCAAGTTCAGGCTCAAAAAGTAAAAGAAACTGCGATCCTGGCAAGTTCGAAGGAGAATCTGAGGTAAAAAACGCGCCAAAACCCTCCAGAGTTACCACATTAGGAGGCATAACCCTCACGGATAGTGCGCAATCACTATTGGAATTAGGGCCAAGTTTTGCACCTGCTCAATCCCTTTCCAAAACATCGTTGCGCGCTATCGCTTGTAATTTGCACGAGGTCCTAGATCAACTCCGTTATAAAGCGAAACAAGAAAGGTTAGGTCTAGCACAGCGTCGAGAGGCAACATTACCACCACCTCCTTTCCCACGAACGTTCTTTAAACAACAACAACCTGAAAGCGAAATTGACTCAATCTTCCGTACATTTTCAGACGAACTCTTCCACATACTTAATCGCTACCGACAAAGCAAATTCAGCTCCAACCTAACCAAAAAACAAAAGCATGGTATAAAAGAAGTCCGAGAGCTGATAAACTCAAAAAGAGTCCGGTTATCTATTAGCGATAAGGGTGGGGAATTTGTAGTTATTCCTCGTCAGTTGGATGTTGATATAACGGAGAAACATCTCCAAGATGCTTCTCTCTATCGACCTTCCTCTGAAAAGGAATATAAATCACAATGCCGAAAACTGAATGAAGAATGGGTCCGGACGGCAAAAGCTGCGGGTTTACAACAATCTCTTATCCGTCAACTAAAAATTGAATCGCCAACTTGCCCCGTCCTATACACACTCATTAAAACACATAAAATTTCTGCTAATGATTTTGGGTCTACCGATCCATCTACATTCAAAGTTAGACCAATCATTAGCTGTGTAGGCGGGCCGACGGATAGGATTACTTGGTTTCTTGGCCTCATTTTGTCGCAATTACTGAAGTTCATACCAACCCATCTCCCCAACACCAATATATTCCTAGAGCACCTTAAAAATGCGCGTCCAAATCATACGTACGTAATGGAGTCGTTTGATGTTACAGCGCTCTATACAAACGTCTCAAATGACGTCGCAATACAAGCCACTCATGAATTACTGATAGAGAACATAGAAAACGTAGATATGTTTGGCTTGTCGGTCCAACAGCTTATCACACTCCTTAGGTCATGTCTAAGCTGTTCGATATTTAGGTGGTCGGGAAAATATTTCGCGCAAATTAGAGGGTTGGCAATGGGGCAAAGACTAGCACCCAGCTTAGCCATCGCTTTCATGTCAAAAGTGGAAGCTCCAGTTCTCCATCGGCGTCCAATACTCTACTGTCGCTATATAGACGACTGTTTCATCATCTGCTCTACACAAGAGGAGATGGATAAGTATTTCGAAATCCTGAACGGACAGTCAGAGTTTATTAAGTTGACGCGAGAACATCCAAATTCAGAGAGCTGGCTTCCCTTCTTGAACGTTCAAGTTCAACTTAATGAAAGTGGCTATAGCACAAAATGGTACCGCAAGCCTAGTAATAAAAACATCTTAGTACATTACCTTTCTTCCCATCCCTCACATACTAAAAAGGCACTTATCCGAAATATGTATCGAACAGCTGTAAGTGTTTGTACGGGAGACGATGAAAGAAGGGAATCACTAGACTTAGCGCGAAAAATAGCCATTTCTAATGGGTACAAAGGAAAAACAAAGACTAACGTTAGGCCCAAAAGGAGCGAAAAGCCTCGCAATGGGAACGACAGGGCGCCACACCTAAACAATAAGGTACCTCTTAAACTACCTTTCATAACAGACGAAGTCAGTACCGCTATTAGAAAGTGTCTGAAAAACAGTGGTCTAGAAGATTCTGTAGGAATTGTAGAAATTCCGCCTAAAACACTGCGTCGTCAATTAGTTCGAAACCGCTTGTATGACCGTCTATGTAATACGAAGGACTGCGTTATTTGCCCCAACGGTAGAGACGGCGATTGCATGAGCGTAGGTACAATATACCTAATCTCTTGTAAGACATGTGGTGATGAATATATTGGCGAAACAGGCAGACCACTTCACATCCGGATTAAAGAGCACCTAGATGGAAAAGCAAATAAAGACCCAGGTAAACCTCTAGGTACACATAGGATTCAAAGACACAACGATGATGACTTCGAGGTAGTAGTCAAAATTCTAGGGCACGAACCAAAGACATCGGCGCGAAAGACCCTTGAAGCTTTTTGGATAAATTCCAAAAACCCGCAAATGAACAAAAAGGGAGAGTGCCTTAACATAACCAACCATATGGCACCTTATCTCAGATTAATTTTCTAGCATGGGTCCCAGCTGACACCTATGCATAGTTTGATCTATTGACATGGGGGCGGGTTCATACGTCACCCTGGCGCTAACAACATAGGTAGTCCCTGGATTAGATGGTTAGGTGAGTGGTTTTCCCTGAATCGATTTTCGCTTACAATACCTTAGAATTTCAAATTATTTTTTTTTTCTCTTTCCTTATTGTATAGTCATATAAATAAAGCTGCAACGAATAATACGTTCAGGCTCTGAAGAAGGCATATTTGCCGAAACGTCAGCCACAAGCAATCGAGAAAACCCATCGACCGGAAAGAAGAGCAACAGATTAAAATAGGATGGATAAGGCCAGAAGAGCTGATCTATGCACTTCTTTATTCACAATAGAAAACTTCGTATATACCTCAGAGAATTGAGTGGTGAGCAAAAATACGACCTGAGGCGGGACTCGAACCCGCCTTTTATCCACACCAGGGACGCGTGCTCCCACTACACCAGTGAGGCACATTTTGCGCCACCACTCATTCTTCAGTGTCTCTGTGATAGCTATCAGCCACCGACCTCCTAACAGGTTTGTCGGGTATGCATTTTCGATTAGCAAACCCAGCTGTGCCGACAGCCATTGTAACACAGCCGAATAAGATACAAATGTGGCCTCGGTAGTGATGTGGTAGCACGCATCTCCGGTATGGATGAAACGCGGGTTCGATCCCGTCTGAGGTCGTATTTTTGCACACCACTCAACTCTTTTAGGTATACATGGAACATAATAACACTGCGAAAAAAGCTGTAAAAGCTTTGGAATTCTTGCAAAAAAAAAACATTTGCTGAGCAATCTGACAATGAAAATTCAATGAATTCGACTTAGTTCCGGGAACACCAGGCCCTTTTGTCATTCCTCTCCGCTTACGAGCCCCTCCGACGATTTCTTCTTCCTCGCTAGAAAGCTTTGGGGGACCAGAGGCTGCGGTTACGAAACCCTCGTTCGCTGTGAGGCTTCCTTAGATTCTGCTGATATCAAAGGAACCTGTTTGCAAAGTAGAAGTGGGCCATTACCTTTTTAGCACTTTATTTGATCCGTCTTCACATTTTTTTTTCCTTTTCACTGTGCGGATCCCAGTATTTCTAACACTCAACTCGTTTTTTCGTCTTCTGCTGGAACGTCGTAGAATACCGGTTGAGCGAGTCTCCTTGCAATCTCGAGGATAGCCTGCCCTGCAGTGGTATTCCATAGGGCGTTCTTGTTAACCAACGAAGAGATTTGGGGGTGGAGCTCGGCTTCACGCGCGCCGCGACCAGCATCACAACCACTCGGCCGTGGAGCCCCTATTAATACCTTAGAAAGAAGATGTCCGCTCATGCTCTCGGTTACCTTAAGCTCAAAGGCTGACGTAAAATTTTGTGCTCTAATCGACGGTGTGTCAAATTGCCATGGCCGTTGTCCATGTGAATTGACATTCGTCCAGATTTTTGATGATTTTCTTAATGAATTTTTTTTATTTCTGAATTTCGTGCTGGTTTTTCGTCGTTGCTTCTGATTTTCGTTAGTTTACAAGAAAGTGCTGATTTTGTCAGAGGAAATGGTGACGAAGAAAAAGGCGAAGAAGAATGCCGACTTCAAGAAAGTGAAGCTGAAGGTGGGCAAAAAGCTGAAGAAGACCTCGACTACCGACACAACAATTAAAAGTAAGCATCAGTTCATCTAAATTTCACTAGTCTCTGGCTAGTCCAAAAGCGGTGGCTTATCACTATCATCTGTATCACCTGTCGTCCCGTTGATCGTCGAGTGACTCGAGCGGGTACCAACAACACTTCCATTTTTCCCTTTCGCGTGCAAGAGTAGTCCAGTAGGTCCTCCTGGCTCTAGGTTTTTGCTGAGCATCATATCTTTCTTCTATCGCTTTCGTGAAGAAATCGGACCAACGGGTCGGTGGTCTTCCTTTAGAGCGCCTGAGGTCCCGAGGAATCCAGTCGGTTACGGCTTTATCGTTTGTTTTTGTCTCTTTTCTATTTCGCTCATTCGCAAGACTGACTAGCCATCAAACTTGGCACGGATCGAATAATTAAGTATCCTTTTTTTAATGAGCAGACGCAAGGTTGTTAGTAATAGTGTGTGTGTGCAGTAGTGATATAGTAATGTAATGGAAGGGGTGCCGTGGCCGAATGGATGTGATGGTCGTTGCGGCACGCGTGGAGTCGAGCTCCACCCTCAACCCTCTCCGGCATTCAACAACAACGCCCTGTGGGACGCCATGACCAGGCTGTTCTCTAGATTGTAAGGAGGCTCGCTCAACGAGTATTCTACGCCGTTCAAGAAGAAGACGCGTCAACGAATCGAATGCTAGAGGTACTGGGATGCGCACTGAAAAAAAAACCGTGTGGAGACGGGTCAATAAAATGCTAAAAACTAATTGCTTTTATCAGCAATCTTGAAACTGCGTCGAGGAGAAGGATACTGAATGGAATGGCCATAGCTACGGAAAGAGGTCTTCCCAGAGACGAGTTTCTGCCACGAAAAGGTCAGTAAAGCACATCGGGTAATGAGCCATTCCTATATCACCCTAAGGACTTCGGACCGCACCGTATTCTTCTAGAGAATTCCGTTTCCGGGCGCCATGGCTGAGTAGTAGTGATGCTCGCCGCGGCGCGCGTGAAGTCGAACTCTGCCCCTCATGCCTCTCTAGCAGTCAATAGCGAATGCCCTATGGAACGCCACAGCCAGGCTATCCTCGAGAGTACAGAAGATCCTCTCATTATCAATTGAGCCAACTTGTCATTTGGTTTGGTAAGAGCTCTTGTACAGCCCGATACACATGTTTCGTCCTTCCAGACTCGTCAGTCGGGCAGAACCCGTCGTCTTTCGATATTTTTATAGTCAGTTCTCTCGGGAGCTCTGCTCCTTTACGGAAAGTCATCGAAGACGAACGTTTTACACTCTGTTTCAAGCGAAATTTTAACCTGACACAAACTACAAGGAGACTCGCTCAACCAATATTCTACGACGATCAAGAAGAAATAAACGAACTGGGTTCTAGAAGTAGTGGGATCCGCACAGTAAAGAAAAAAGCACCATGAGAACGGAACAGTAAAGTGTCAAAGCAGTAAAAGGATTCTATATTACTCAATTTTTCAATACTGTCAGAGAGAATGTCTTAAGTTTTTTCGGGTTGTTACGATGATGGCTTACGTACATTTCGGTTCTCTTGCCCGCCTCATCAGAGCCATCCACGCCGCAGGTTCCACCTACTTATAGTAGGGATGGGGAGGCGCTGTTACGATGAAACCACGTAACATATGTGATTCTCACGTTTCCACGATATTTTCTTTTCAGCGAAAAAGGTCGTATTGCTCTCTCAACTCCAGGAAAAGCATGAAACATCTGAGAAACCACTGTCGTATCGTGGTTTGTCGCTGGATGAGTTATGTAAGCAACTGGGACATTTCAATAAGGTATGCAACCAAATGTTCTCTTCGACTGTACAGTTTTATTTGAGGACCATTTTACTTGCTTTTTTTGGCGAATGTATTCTTCTATTCTACTATTGATTAGTTCTATTTGTACCAATACTGGCTGCTACAGAGTGTTCGAAACGGTGCCCTGGTTGGTACAAAGCAGCTTTTGATGTCGCGTCCAGACTTGGTAGAGAGTCATCTTCGAGTTCTAGTTCCGTCCGTAACTCGCCTCATACCTCACTGTGTAAGTGAATATCATTACATTTTTTATGTACGCAATGCGAAGTCAGGGACGCTGTGGCCGAGTGGCTGTAATGCTCGTCACGGCGCACGTGGAGCCGAGCACCACCTTTTGCACTCTCCGGCAGTCAACAAGTTTGCCCTTTGGAACGCCGCAGCTAGACTATCCTCGAGAATGCAGAGGGACATGCTCGACCAGATTCTATTTTATACAAGAAGGAGAAAATCGAATTGAATGCTAGAAGTACTGAGATCCGCACAATAAAAATTGTGATGGCGGGTCGTGTAAATAATCAAGTATGAAGTGTCGCAGTATCTAGAGGTGTCCTGCCACACAGGCGTGGTCGACGGTCCGACATCACTCTTGAAGCTCACCAAGCCTTCCATAGCTCCGGGGTTATTGCCAGACTTTTCTAGGAAAATAGCAACATTGACTTGATACATCGGTAGGCTACCGTGAGTCGTTGTGAAGGCCAGATGCCTACAGTCATCTCTGTGATGTTACGAATTGAAGCGAATGCGTGGGGCATACCTGAGGGATTGATTATTGTAGAGAACTTCATTTATTTGACTTCATGAAGCGAAATCTGTGGATCCTGTAGTTCAGTCTGAACTATCACAGTGCGTGTCTTGTTGGTACGTTCTGTAATAATTTTCGAACCAAACGATCTGTTAAGCCGCCGTTGTACAATATTTCACAATTTTTTCTGGATGAGCCAGGATTTCATAAGTTCTTTTCTTCGATCTCTTGCTGGTTTATGGATAATCTGATCTTTCTGGGCTCTGGATCAGGCGAAATCCGCCGATATTTCAGGTGTTTATATAATTTCCAGTAGTAACAACCTCGCTGATTGACTCGTCAAGAAAAATCTATCAAACTTCACAACGAGCCTTTATATTCGATTGTTTTATAAGACTTCGCTCAAAATCAGCAAGACCTGACAGCATATTTTGAGCCCTTCATGAGGTCTGTTTTGAGCACTTGTGCAGTGCAACACACGTGTTTTGGCCTTGCAGCCTTATCAGTTGCACAGAGAACGTCGTCTGTGCTGATCCCTTTTCAGGGAAGAACCTCCTTACATAGAGGTATAGTCGACGAACACGTTACACCGCATGTAAGTGCAAATTTACTTCACCCACGCGTGACATATCAATGCATGTTTAGTGACAAAATCCGAACATTGCAGTGATCAATAGCCGATTTGTTCAAGCCTGGTTTTTTTTTTATTATAATACCTCTATGTTCGACTGTTTTCAAGATCTCGCGCAAAATCAATACATCCTGGCGGCATATTTCAAGCCTTTCATAAGGTCTGTTATGAGCACTTATACATTCAATGCGGCACAGACGAGGAGCACTTTGGAACTGACGAGGCTCACTGTATAAGGGCAGATCCAGGTCATGGCCCTCATAGCATGACATAACATAATGATTCGGCCCCTCATAATATGCCTCATTGAGGGCTTAGAATATGGTGTTAGGATGTCTTGCAACAGAGTTTACACCTTGAATGCATGCTACTATAGACTTGGAGGTAGTAGGTTTACATATGTGAATCATGGGATTAGATTCGAGAACGAAAGTTCTCTCGCCGAATGTTGCCTAAGGATGCGTCTGAAAATGTTGAATGGTATGCAAAGCATTTGACTCAGGCGGGAGTTGAACCTGCGCATGTCAAATTGGTTGTGTCTGTGGTGTGGTGGCAGCACGCGCCCCGCTATGGGTGAAACGTGGGTTCAACTCCCGTCTGAGGTCGAATGTTCTACATATCACTCAACATTTTGAGACGTATAAGTTGAAATATCACGAAAGGGCAGAGGATAAAGTTCTCGGCGTTGATGAGTCTCTGAGGAATACGTCATATTCGTCTTCAGTTCATCGCTGTTTGAGGTCACTATGCATATATGACCTTTACGATGACGCCTGGTGGCTACTGATGTATCCATTCAGTGCTGCTATCCTTTCAGACAAGTTCAGTACCAGTCCACCAACTACGGAAAGTTGGAGGGCTTCATGCGCCTGGAGCGTGGGATGGAACCGTGCCTCTGACCACGGGGCCAAGAAACAGTAATAATGAGGGATTTTTGAAGATTGTAACATGCCTAAGAATTTGATTTCGTGTGTTTAGGGCAGTGATCCAGCATTGTCTGGGCAGCTTCGGGCTCTCATTCGTGTGATCTGCACCGCGTCATCTCACTCGATGGCCGCACACTTCGCGCTCTTCGTTGCTCATCTACTTCATGGACTTACTCACAGCGAACCCGGGCACGCTACTCCTTCGTTATCCTTTTTCATTCTCTTTCCTAGCTTTCTTGTTCTTAATTATAAATGTTTCTAGGGTTCGCACCTTCGCACTGTCTATCATCTCGCTACTACTATGTACATATCCGGGTTTGTGCAGCAAAAATACTGACCTCTTCGCAGCACTCGTTAAATTTCTGCGTGGCTCTCATAGACCTCGATGGAATTCTCCAACTTTTCTAGAAGTGATCGCTTCGTTTATTAAGGTACTCAAAATGGGAAAACGTTTTCCTTTAAGTCATTCATTTCCGCTTTTTTTCGTAATCGTTCTCTATTTGTTCATTTCTGTTTAGGCGTACACACCCAGTAGATCAGATCGAAAGGACGTCTGCACGGACATCCAACTAGATATGGATAGTGGTGATGCCTCATCGAGTGTAAATTTTTTGAAGATTTTCTCTAAGGTATCGTATCATCTTCACTTCACAACTCTGCTTACAGTTTGGCTAATTGGCCTTATTTTGTTTTTTCCTTTAGTCTGTTTTGATATTAGAACAGCGCTAGTGGAGTTGTGGTCCCATCAAGCGCGCTACGTGGGAAATATAATCTTATTATGTATTCCACAGGGTTTTGAGAAGGCCTTTTTTTAGAAACAAGTGCAATTTTGAACTCACTGGAAATTGCGCTATTTAAAGGTCATTGGTTGTTCAGAGAAACACATTTGCCCAGGAGATTATATAAAATCATGTTTTCCGCGCTACGCGTTTTCAAAATGATCACGCTTATATTTCATTAAACAAAGCTTCTTCTCTAACTTCTAATGACCTTTAAGTGGCATATATATCGTTGAGTTCAAAAACGTCAAAAATGAACTTGTTTTCTAGAAAAGCCTTCTAGTAACCCTTTAGCAATTATGATATTATTGTTTCCCACGCGCCGCGACTGATAAGACTACAACTGTCCACAAAAGCCATCAAATGTTATTCGAGATCAGAAAGTTGTTTGTATTCTACGTTTTAGTCAAATCCCTTCGACTTTCCCGTGGTTACCTCGTCTGTTTCTGCTGTTGTTTCTCCCCTGGAAGTTCCCGAGTCGTTGCTAAGTTTGAGTGAAGCTTGTGCACCAATACTTGGTAGGTTTCTCCTAACTTCCTAATTGACATTTTTTTTCTTTTACTGTGTTGAAGTCAAATGATAGACAGAGTTTTTTATAGAGCTAGAGTCCGTCTTTTTCTCACTATATCTAAGGGAATCGAGCGGTAAGCAAGAATTCGACCTAAGACGGGAGTTGAACACGCTTTCCATTCATACTAGGGACGTCATGACATTATAGCAGTGCGAATAAGCAATAAAAACATGAGTGATCTCGAAATTTTTCAAATAGTCTTTCCTGTTTTCAGATTTTATCTCCTCGAAATTTGAATATGATAATTGTACCATATATTTTCTAAACTGTATAAAATTAGATAAGAAATTGGAGGAAACTGCTAAGGGATCCAATGCTGTCATCATCCAATGTGCTGCAATTTTTAGACCCTTCATCTATTATAGCACTACTTTTGTTCTCTTCAACACATAGAGTCCTACACGAGTCTGCTAATGCATAGGAGGAGTAGGCAATTCGACCGGCATGATTTGATATCAACTCATTTTCTTTGTACTCCTTCGATAACTTTTTCAAAGCAAAATATTGTGAGGAGGAGAAGGGGGAGGTGGGCATCCGATTTGAGACACTTCTTCATCTATTTAATTTGTGTAAAAGTGTAGTAGCCACCATCTCTTCATTTTATATGGTTTTTTTCAAGGCAGCGGTAACTGAGAGTGCAACTGAAGGCTCTATCTCTCCCGGAGACACTGTAAGTAAACTTGGATCCCCGTCTGACTGTCTGACATTTTCAATAATTCTCACAACAGACCTCTAGTTTGTTCATATCTGCGGTTCTTCTAGACCTTCAGTTATCTTTCCTCGGCTTCTGGTTGATAGTCTGCTTTCTTAGCCCTTCGCTGTTCTTATTGCATTTGGTTCTCACATGGTTTTATTTGCAAGCAATTTTTTGTCTAACGAGATACTTGTATGATAATTGCCTGCGTACTTGTATCTTTATTGATTCGACAAATCGCTCACGAGTTTCATACTTATTTCCTTGGAACTACTGATTTTTGTTTCATATCACTTATTGGGATGAGCCACCTCTATGATTAATCGCTTGCTCGTGCCTAGAGTTATTCATGCATGCTTGGAAATAACTCTCCAACCTTGAACGAATATATTTGCGCTTAGTCATATAACTATCGGAGTAAAAATCCTCAGAGACTACCTTTCTTTGCAAACGAAGCAGCTTACTTGTTGCAATAAGATGAACTCGCGATGTTATCGAACAGCGCTTTAAACAAAATTTAGCCGTCGAAAGTGCCCCTTTAGACATCGAAGCTTTTGAACAAACGAGATTTCGTCCAGTAAGACATCAATGTACATTTTCTATTTGTTCGCTTTCGTTAGGTTTCGTCGAGGACCAACCTTTCAACAACTGTTATCGAAGGCGACCACCATTTATTCTGCTCGGCGAATGCTTGACATTGTAAAATGATAGCGTCAGCAAGGAGAAGCTGATGTAATGGTCGGCCAGCGAATTACACGCCTTGTTTTCCCACTCCAATTTTCGTGTCACATTCTCCAGGACATCCTCCGCTTCCATAATGTCGTTCCTCCTTGTCAAACTTTTCTCACTACCAGTAGTGTAGAGTGGTAATGCAAAAACATTTGCGTCAGCTGGGATTCGAACCCAGATTTCACCCTATCCGGGGGCGCCTGCTGAACCGTTGCACTACCGAACGCTCGTTTTGACACCACTCTTTCTACGCTACCACGCGTTACCTGTCAACAACCAACCGTCCACGATTCAGCGTGGGCAGTCACCATCGACTTGAACCCACTTATGCTGAGAGATATTGGGTTTCAATAAACAATGAGAATTCATTTTATTTGAACCTCCTATTGCGGTGGTATGATGTTACAATTTTCTCACCACGTCGATGTGGATACGATACAGATTGATGGTATCATAACGTGAAGTTCTTGTATATCTGATGAAGAGTCGCTATATACGAAGTGGAACTCCGTGGCTGCTCTGAACTTTTATGACCGCTTTCTCTTTTGCTGACCCGAACGGCTTGTTTAGATGTTCGTAGGTGGGACAGAGCAAGCAGTGTTTATATAGATTTGTTGCGACACTACTGTTGCTTTCGTCGTCTTTGAATGTCGTCTATCAAACAGAACTTTCTCCGAAACCGCGGCTGTGTCAAACATCTAGAATGACTTTTGGCCAGGGATTGATTATATTCCATCCTGCAGTCACTATGACGGATCTTGGCGTTTATATAGAATATGTGCTATAGATTAATGACTTCATATAATTAGTATATATCGTTAGATCGGTATTGAATGCTGTGACTGACAAACTCTATCTACTAGCTTTTCTCGTCTTACATGTTAAGTGTTCAAATGTCTCTGAATACATAAGAGAAGAGGTAGAAGAACCTATAGGATTTATGAGAAACGAAAAATTATGGAGAATACTAGCAAAATTTGGAGGAAAACGATGTTATAAAGCGACAAAAAAAAAACGACAAAGGATGCGGGACTAGCTGGGGTTTCAGTTCGGCTGATATGAGTTGATCTCAATGCAGTGAAATTTTCGATGCTAGTGGAAAGTTGAGATCCCATAATTTTTAAGCCTGAGTGGGCGTGCTCTCATAATTTTTCATCTATATGAATCATTTTGAAAATTTTGGAAAATTGGCGGAACCTCAACTATGCGCATGGGACCGAGTTTTCTTGTGAACTATCACTTTTGACAGCGCATACGGCATTTTGCATATATCCATAATGTGACTGATTTCAGTGATGAGTTTATCTGAAGATCAATCTGGTTCGTTTCTTGGCCCTACCACTTCGATTTTATCATCACTGGGGGCCGCCGCACTCAATCTTCCAAACGTTTTTCTTGTTGAGGATTTCATTCCTAGAATGTGCAAAATCTGGGAATCCGTGAAGAAAGTGGCTTCGTCGAGGAAAAGTAGAAAGGTTACACATGCAACTCAGTGGTTAAGTGCTTTCTGTTGAAGAAATATTCGAATTTTTGTTCAGAACTACGTTGTCACAGGTGTTGTGATTTAGAACTTTTGTTCAGAAGTGCTGTTATTGTTGTAAAGTAAAACTTTTTTCCACTTGTGATGCTAGGATCATTGCCGCTTTCAAGATGAAGTGAATATATTCAGTAACATCTTCTTAGTGAATACTAGGAATTCTCTCTTCAATGTTCTCTGAACTCATGTTATCTTAGTGGATAACTACAGCTGTAGAGTTCAAACTCCGCGGGAATGTCAATAGTACTGGCCCAGGTCATTGATTTACTACTTCTATTCGCTGTACATGCGTGACATAACACATTTAATCCTGTTTTGATTGTTAAAACTATGAAGTTGATATATATAGCTAGGAACATCGGTTTGTTTTTGAGTTGTTGTTGCTGTTGTATGAGAATTTTTACTTTATTTGAAATTATGTCTCTGAAATCTTCCGGTTTATATGCTTACTTATTCTACTATATTTATCTCGTTCTGAAAGGCACGAAGTTTTTTATTGCTTGCTCAAAAGCAGTCAATTTACTTCTCTTGTTCAGTTGGTTTCTGCTAATATAACTTTTTTTTCTGAAGAAGAAGAAGAAGAAAGTGTTGAAGAGTGTTGCATTTGCTGAATGGGGTACATTGCCAATATCTCATGTTAGTTTTCGTATCAGTATGTAAATCTATAATATGGAATTAATGCTTTCCAACATTCACAAGATCACACGCATTCATTTTAACAGGTGAACTGCTGTACGCTTCGTACCGTACGTCTTGGCTTCAATGCACACTTTTCTCTGATCTATTCCACAAAACGAACCACATTTGTCACCCTATTTACAGTCAATCTGAAACTTGTCGAACTCAGACAGTATACTAAGGCCTCTTCAAGATAGGCATTCTCAGAGCGATTTACTTGCAAAAAGTTTTTCGACCGCTGACTGGAGTTGGTGCATGTAGAAAAAACAATAAGAACATTTAGATATGCGCTTCAACAACCGTGAAAGACCATGCAAAAAGCTTTTAACCCTTTGGGGACCACGTGCCACGAAATGTAGCACGCCGCGCGACATCGCGCCTCGAGTAGTGTAATAGCGGTGTCGTGATACGAGGTAAGACATGCAGGCAGCACCCGCAGGCGCGATCGATGTGCAGATGCTGCCTGCCCGCAAGTGCCGTGCGAGCGACCAACGCGATGTCGTATTCTATCAACGACGAACCCCAAAGGGTTAACTTCAACACCGTGATTAGATATTGCTCAAATTTCTTTCTCACTGAACACAGGAGATATCCAAGAAATGGGAACACACAATGGTGCGCATAGCGAATAAGTAGAAATCAAAGGACATGAGAAGTATGTGAGGGGAAACGAGAAATCATGTGCCGTGTGTATGCAAGTGCTCATGAACCGTACGTCTTGATTTCAATGCGTATTTCGATTATCTTTGATTGTTAGGCGGTTCGATAGGCCTGCGAAGCGAAAGTGGTCACAGACGTTTAGGAGTCGATTAACAAAAGGGACTTCCTGAAATGAATCTATTCGTTGCCCTTATCATATATCTTGTGAAATAGAGATATTTTTAAATACTGTATTGTTTCTGAATCCACGAAGTTCGGTTCTCATTTCTTGTTCTTTTTTTTTTTTTGTTGACCGATTTGATAGGCCACTCACCGCTTCATTATGTAATCTGCAAGTGTCACGAAATGTCGAGAGTATCAACCTGCCAATATGTTTGATAATCCTCCCCCTGCTATTTATGAATGACACTAGTTTCAGTCAACTACTGACAGCTAAAATGATCTCATTGCTGAGGCACGATCTCTTGAAGATCTCTTAATTCTTAGAAATTTTCATCCCCCTTGCCTTCCGTGATGGAATATTCTGCGTTTTCCATTCCTTACCATGTACGGCTGCTAGGTGGGGCGTGTGACGCTGACGAGGCGAGCGAAATTGCCGAAACGTACGTAGGCCACTGGCTAACTAAACCTGGAAAACGGCTTAATCAGACTATCTGAATATATCGAAGTTCAAAGAACAAGGTTTTTGAAAACAATTGGACAAGGAACAATGTCTTAGAAACTTTGTTTCCATGAAATTTGAGGCGTACATATGACTTTTTCACCTGATTTCAACCGAGGACATTCTATCTGACTATGTTGAATAACTAAGCGAAATCTCATCACAGTCGATTGGAAGATGTTATTGTTATTTTGCCTCCGTAAGAGCCGTAAGTCATCGATGATCATTACTCTGATCCGCAACATCAAATGATCCTTTCACTTCGTCTAGAGTAGCACATCTTCGGCGCCATTACTACTGGTAGTAACGGTGAGCTATACGTATACCATTAGAGGAGCCATACCAGACCTTTGAAAAGCTCGAAACAGTTTATCAAACTATGTTTTCAATCTATTATTGCTTTCTTACTTCCCTTTGGTGCATCACCTTCAGCTCAAATGAAAGGCAAGGCGGTAAATGGTGTTGTCATGGAATAATTTGAATAACCAGAAAGGTTCATACCACATTTTAAAAGCACTCAACGACATAATTCTTGTGTCTTGTCACTGTTGTCTAGATGAGGTTCCGATCTGATGGTTTTGCTCAAGAGTATTTCTACAAAATTTTGAATTGTATGCATCCTACATTTTATACACTGAATCTTGTTGGGTCTGTAGAAACTTTAAAATAAAGGCCGATTCATGAGAAGAGAAGCCTTGTTGGAGCTTTACTACACCTTTAGTGTGCCGTCAGTCGTTTAAGTTTCATGTTAGGGATCTACTTAAAAGTCTCGTTAAATTGAAGTGCATTATCTGTGTGTAGCCGTTTCGATGCATATTTTCCGTGCAGCCCAGAATAAGACGCCCTGAACTGATTTGTTGAGATTTATTAATTACTAATCTATTTACACAAGTACGACTCATAATCTCGTGCAAATGTATGAATTCCAGGAATCCTAGCTATCGCTTCGTTTTCTCGCATTCATCGTCTCAAAAGTCGTCGAATAGTTCTCGTGCTGTTCCGACTTCTGATAGAGGATTTCGTCTCTTCTTCATGAATGTCATAGACTAGTCGGGAGATCTCCTTGCAGTCTCGAGGATAGCTAGGCACGGGAGCTTCCAGGTGGCTGCAAGAAAGGCAGGGAAAGAGGTCGAATTAGCACCCTGCCTCCTGTCACTTTTTAAAAATCACATTGGTAGCCACTTAGTGTCCACTCTCCTAATATTTTGAGTTTATCTTTCTATTGCTTTATTCTCAAAACGGAAAGAAATTTTAAGACCGAAATTTGGCAGATTTTTTGAGGAGTGTGCAATATTGTTTGGACACTGTAGCGTCCACGCCGAACAGGGCGTTTAATGCTTCTTTTTTTTAGATAAACCCAATGATGTAGAGTGGTGTTCAAGAACGCTTGCGCGAGCCGGGATTTGAACCCAGATCTTACTCTTTCGCGAGCATATGCTAAACCGTTGCACCACCGACGCTCGTTTTGCACTCTACTTTTTCTACGTTACAACGCGTTATCTGTCAACAGCCAGCCGTCTACGGTGTGGCGGGGCAGTCATTATCGACATTAAACCCACTTTTGTTGACAGACATTAGGTTCAGTAATCAATCGGAAATCATCTTTATTTGGCCTCCGATTGCGGTATTATGATGTTTAGATAAACCCAATGATGTACAGTGGCGCTTCTTGTTTTCCAAGCAGAGTATGATGCTATAAAGATTAGCAAATGGCATATTTTATAGCCATCTAGAAACACGTGAATATCAGGACAGCAAGGAGAGATTTTTTATTTTTGATATTGATTACATGATCTCTTTGCTTCCATGCAGCAAGCTTCTTCGTCTTAGCTGCGAATTATGCATGTTATCCACGAAATTCTTTTTATCTTACCACATGTTATGGCGGTGTCATGTTGTTACAACTACATATCCAAATCTTTTGAGTGATATGCAAAGGAGAGAAGCAGTACTTAGTATCGTGGAAAAAGTGATAACATAGTTGGTTCTTCGGTAGTGCAGTGGTTAGCACGTGCCCACGGAACGAGTGAGACCTGGGTTCAACTCCGCCCTAGGTCCATGTTTTTGCATGTCACTCAACATTGCTAAGCATGCACGTTATGACAATTACGTAAGGAAACTTTGTTGCACTAGTGCGGATGCATTGCTTGTTTTCCTTTGATATGCTCACGAGGTGAATTCGCACTTCATGTTTGCTTGTTTGTAGATTGTGGCAGTTCTGTGGGCGTTTTCACTATGGCTTTTGATTGCTATTGCTGATGCCCTCGTCTTTTTATCAGCGCTTTTATCATCATTGACCAATGTTTTGACTGTCTTCACTCTGATCCTATGGACTGCTATCCGTTGAATTGTTTGGAGGATTAATTTATTGGGAATTTATCATCATTTGTTGAAAACGCGAAGCACTAATCAGGCCTCACTCGCCTCACTCATGATTCATTCAATGCCGGCACTTATTAGTAGTCGAGTTCCCCAAAAAGATGTGTAGTGTAGAAGTTTAGGCATTCGTAATGTGTTTAATTTGCTTTTGGAAAATTATCCGGTTTGGGAAAGATTCATTATTGATATCAAAAAATGCTGAAAAGTGGGCATAAGGGTTTTGTTTCTTTTTTTCAGCAATCAAAGTTTAAATAACTGTGCACCAACTACATCATATTGTAAAGTAAAATGCATTGATTGGTTAGGATTCTCCGCTCAGTTATTTTGACGTTCGTTATCTCCAGATTTCAACTTCTTTTTTTCCGATTGTTGTTGAGTTTTGTGCGAGCCTCAGTCCATAGGAACTAATAAAAGATTTTACGACTTCCTGTAGAGGTAGCAGTTTTATTGTCGTTTAGTTAGAAATCTCGCTGGAGATTTTGTTTTACAAACTTTCGGCACTGTTCTTTCTTTACTTTCCAATTCTGATAATATATCCTATATAAAAATTCCGATTCTCAAGCGAGGTGGACTCGCATCTCACACGTTTCGTGGGCGGGTATATCCGATAGCTATCATATATAGGGGTTTAGCGCCAATATATGCTTACCAACCAAAACCCCTTAACAGTTGGTTGATGATCTCCAACACCTTGTATCGCGCCTGAGACTCAGTAGTGCAGTGATTAGCACACGTTTCCGGAAAAGGTGGGACCCGAGTTCAACTCCCGCTCTCTATTCAAATCTTACATGTCACTCGAAAGTATCGGAATATAGTCAATACATCATGACTGCAATGAAACCAGTGAAATAAAAACGAACTGTAGAAGCCATTCGTCAAAGCAAAGTAAAACTCTCCTGTGAATATGCCCACTGCTGAGTCTGTTTATTCCGAACGAAATTCAAACATTCCAATGGAAATCACTCAACTTTTACGAATGCGAAAATTAGTCGCCATTGGTGAAAGTCATATATACGTGTCTTTGTCTATAATTTTTGAGATATTACATAGGTTTATAGAAGTGCACTCGCCAATGGACGACTTTGACAAGTGTCGAGCTGGATGGCCAATCCAACCCGGATGCAGTCAACTAGTTAGTTTCGGGATCTATACGATGTTTACCATTCTCAGTCTGATGCTCGCATACCTACCTAGAGGCATCACCTATCGAAGAGTCGGTAAGTAGTATTTACGACATGTTACCATCTCATAAATGCTATAGGATATTTGGCGATACCGTATTGTATGCGGGTTCCGTGAATTCTTGATTGTTTACGATTTTTCCACAGAAATATTACCGCGCAAGACAAATTACATATATTCAAAGCATAGTGTAACGCATATATGCAATACTCGTGGTTGTCCTGGCTCAGATAACCTTATATATGTCTATTGCACGTTCAGAATTCAGCGGAGTTTCTTTCTATCATTAGATCACAGAATATCGGTTACCCTCATAAATTTCCACTTGGATCTCCTTTCATAAGCTTATCGAAAAGTAATCCAAATAGGACGGGTAAGGGTGAAAGCGGTGTTCTGTGCACTTAAGAATTGACAAAAATACCTTATCGAAAAGTTCGTTGGTCGATAATTTGTCCAAAAATTAGCTATCATTTCTGGCTGTGATGAAATATCGTTATGGTATGGTGTTCGGATAGAAAAGTACTGAAACAGGTTCAGCGTAAGCTGCAAAGCCATGTCAAATGTTGACAGCAATGTTTTTATTTTTTTTTAACCGTAGTACTAAATAACAGCATACATGGTTTTCATACCCATAGAGCGATAGAGGAAACTCACTTTTACTATTCTCCCTCGTTCACAATTCCTCACTTTGCTGTTTATCGGAAAACTGTTGCAGAAACCATTGTTTGTTTATTACAAAAAATAACCAGCAATATTGCGACGCAACGAAAGTACACGTATTTACTTTGGACAAGCAAAAAACGTTGTGACGAAATTATTTGAAGAAATAAAGGACATTTTTGCATGACTTAACGCCACACATTGTACATTGGTAGACATCTCTTGCATTTGATTCACTTCTTTACAATCGTCACTCACAGAGGGCGTTTAGATGTTGCTTGTGAATTAGGCTGCCACATGGAGATTTCGACTTTCATCATTTCGTGTCATGCTGGTGGAGTCGATTCCCTAGAAATCCTAAGATAACCGTGCTAGCGCTTTCCCAGATTATCATCCAACAATGAGCGCTACTCTTCTCTTATTATGATCTTCCTTTATCGCTTCTCTGCGGACTTTCGAAGTTTGGACGTGAGTTGTCGGTTGCCTGCGGCTCAAGCGATTCAACGTTGGTGTGTCGCTCGAGTGTTTTTGGAGACAGAGATCTTTCGGTGACTTTTGAATTCCTGGTCTTTGTTGCACTGTCGTGAAAATGGTAGATTCGCCGGTTGTAGTCTCCATCGGTGTTGTTAATAACGCAATCTTCACAAAAATGGACTGGTGACTTGAATGATTTCGTTTTCATGGTGGTTTCTGATTTCGCTGTTTGAACTTATCTACTTTTTCTTCTTTTCGCAGAGAATGGATTGTTACGCAGGGAGGCATTGGTTCGACCCCGTTTAGAATTTTTAAATAGCAGCGAAATTAGTTAGGTTAAACGTTTTATTTACTAAAATGTGGTCTATTTTGTTATGCTACTCTCATTGGAAGACTTACACGTTCACCGCTGAGAATGGAGTTTTTGGAATGTGACTTAGCATGGACGGTTTTGCTCGTCATGATAAACTCAGGCAGCCTCTCGTTTTTTTGAGATCTAGTTTTTGCGTTTAAATCTCCAAAGATAGCCGTTAGGAATCTATGCTCTTTCGTGAAGTATTTTCAGAGTCCATATAAAACGTTTTAATTCGTCATCGTCTTCGTCATAGCTTGATATAGCTGCGTAAACAACGAAAATTCTCGAATAGATGAATATTTTTAGCAAATAGAAGAATGCTGTGTGCGAAAAGATTGAAAGGATAAAGGATAAAGCTCTCGGCGTTGATCAATCCCTCAGGGATGCGCCATGCATTCGACTTTAATTTTTAACTTCTTTGAGGTGATTGAATGCATATCTGGCCTTTACAATGACTCGCGGTGGCCTCCCGCTGAACCGAGTCAGTGCTGCTTATCCCCAGACAAGTCTGCGACCTGTCTGGTACCAATTCACCGACCCCGGAGGGATGGATGGCTTGGTGAGCCATGAGTGCGAGATCGAACCATTGACTTCGTGTGCGACGCAGAACACCTCTAACCACTGCGCCACATACGCTCATCTCAATCATCATCATCTCAAACGATTTACTGATATGATATGAGAATGACACGATCGAGAAGGGTTTTTCATTCTCACATATCAATCCTTGTAGAGTGTTACTTCTACAAAACAGTAACATCACCTGAACAAATGACGTAGGTTCTTCAGCTCATATGTTCACAATATCCCACAAGTACTCACACCGACTTCCTATCATCTTCCACGTTTCCTCTCCGATTACTGAAATGAGAAACCTGACTGCTCGAACTGTGAACTTTCAGGAGCCATTCATCCTTCATGAGATGTACACTAGAGATGTGTGAACGCACGAAGTTTTCGTTCTATTAATGCTCACTTATTCAGCCTAAAAGATGGCTCTTCGCTCATGGAATAGGAAAGCTTTTTCGATTTTTTAAAAAGGAGATATGAGCTTTAGTTTCATCTCATTAATCAAGGGAAAAAATAACGCACCTTTCTTTTCACTTGCAACCTTTCATAGACCACCAGTGCTCCGAGCACTGAAGTAATTTTATGATGATTACCCTTCTTTAAAAGTGTTTTATAGGGCGCCCAATCGGTGATTGGTCAATTTAACCTTTTGGGGAACATATGTCCCCTTTCAGGGCACGCGAAAAGATTACAGCTGAAGAAATGAAAAATAATGTGGTATATTAGATTTGCAATTTCTATGCAAGGGTAAAATTGATGAACGATACTGATTCGAAGGGTAAATTGTTATCGTTCAGTGTTAATTGTACAAATTTTCCATTGTCGAATAAATATTTGAGCAAAATATCAAAAACATCAGTATCATGTAAAGTGTGGGTCAGAATCATCCATTTACTCTAAAAAGGTACTTTGCATAATGATGAATTCGCACTCTTGCTACTCTCACTCCACCTACATACTAAAAGTACCCCATATAAGTTATTTTCTCGAGTTCTACATTGTGGAATGTTAGTTTCTGAGTTACATTCTCTTAGAACAAGCAATAGAGATTTACAGTAACAGTTAAAACTATGCCTTTTTGCAAGGGTGCGGTATTTGCCGTCAAAAAACCAAAATTTTTGGAGTAGAAGGGCACTCTTCTCCTAAAACATCTTTATAGAAATTATTCTCGTGGTATTCCGTCTATTTATGACGTAAAATACCTCTAACATGTAGACTCTACTATAGAAGTGCTAATAATCCCGCCTATTTATGACCTGTAGTGCCTCTAACATATAGACGAAATGCTAATAAACTCATTGTGGATCTCAAACGACAAGCTAATTACTCCGAGTGGAAAACGAAAATTTTCCGTGTTTCTTTTGATGTTACAGCACTGGGAAGTTTTTTTGTGAAAGCAAACCTACTATTGGAATTGTCTCTTTCTCGAGCTGTCGAATGACTACTAAAGTCTAGTGAAAGCCAAAGGAGATCAGCTGGACAAGCAATGTGCTTCACAAATGAAAAAAAATTTTCTCTTTACAGCGAAATAACAAACACTTCTTAGAAAACAAACACAGTTCTGATACTGTCGTTTTTGAAGCTATCAAATGGCTACTAGAACACTAATGGAAAATGTGTGTTCGGCGAAAAAGGACTATAAATAGTCATGCACCATATAAGCGCAGGCAGTCTTTTATTCACTTTAATACATTCGTTTTCCATCTAATATATATATATGTATATATATATGTATATATATATATGTATATATATATATATATATATATAGTTATATACAAGTATTGCTTGTGCATGATACGACGCCCAGTTTTCAGCCGTCGATTTTGTTGATAATTAAAGAACTCGAGCCACAGTAAGTATTCTGTATATGCTGCTATCTACTCTAAATACTATGGTCTATTAGTCTAACTGTGGTCTACCATAAAAACATTGCTGTCAGCATTTTGAAGTGATATACATCTTGTAGTGAGCTCATTTGTATTTTCATTGTAAACACTGTTCTATGCGATACATATGGTCAATGGCGGCGATTCTAAGTAAAATATGAGCTTTTAATTGCTTACAAAAAATGAACAAACATAGCTCTGTGCGGAAAGAAAACTACCAAGAGCAATAAGGTTTTCATAGAGCTCATACCGACCACAACCTAAAATGTATGTGACTCTTATAAGGGTCGTCACAGAGTACTGGTTGACTTAGTTTTGTTAATTCATTGTGTTGTCGTAAACATCTGTTGAAGTTGAAATTGTATCTTGATTGCATTGTGTTATATTTCAAGGCAGCCTACCAGCAAATTTCTTCATCGCTGCTATCTGTAAACTTCTACTTATTGGCGTATCCATATCGTTCATATTTTATTCGTTCTATGTGCATCAATACAGTCACACATTGATGGCCTATGCTATTACGAAAGTGGTGAGATTTTCTTTTTTTTTTTTAATTTCGTAGTTCACTTCAAAGGGCGCGTATGGCTCAGAGGTTAGAGAGACTGACTTACACGTGATTGGTCCGTTCATGTGCCCAGTGCTCAGCAAGCCTTCCATCACCTCGAAGTCGGTGAATTGGTATCAGACTTGTCTGCAACAATGACTTGAATTATCGGTAGGCCACCACGAGTCATATAAGTCATTTCAAACAATGATAGATGAAGTCGAATGCATAGAGATCCCTTGGGAATTTCAACGCTGAAACTTCTATCAAGCTAAATATTCGCTCAAGATATCCTAAGAGTCATTACTCATTGCCGTTCTCTTATTTTAGTTATATATTTGAGTAGTTCAGAAGATTTAGAATAATTCTTCGCAATAATTGCTGATATTTTGATATTTATCAAGGACATTTGAGAGCATATAAGGTAAATGAGTAAAACTTCTAGCCTAGACCCTTTAGGTATGAACCATGTATTCAACCTCATGAAGCATCATTAGAGGTTATTGAATCCATCTCCGATTTGTCCGATGACTTATGATGATCAGCCAGTGCAGCAAGTCAATGCTGCTGTCCTCTTAGAACAAGTCTGATACCAATCGTTACCGATTCCGGACGGATAGAATCTGTATGAGAGTGATGCACGAAATTGAAGCAGCGACCACGTGTGTGTTAAACTACTTCTCTAATCACCGCTTCCTAAGGTAATATATTTTTTTTGTCATGTGGATTAGATTACTGCTGTTTATTGAGTCGACTTTTCAACATTTCTTCTAGAAAAAAATTTAGTTGTTCTGGTCGGCGAATCTCAATGCATTTATCAAATGTCGTGACCAACCATTTCTTCCTCTATCACTGAGCCCTAGCATACATTATGGCCATGTTCATCGACATTTTACCCATGTTCGCATGGTACCAGTATTTTCCTCCGAGGTAAGCGTTGAAATTCTTTAAGATGTACTTCCTAGACTGACTATCTGTCAGCTTTGGCATTGGTTAGTTGTGGACAGTCTTTTCTTGATAAGCCGACCATGAATTTGTCATTATATGAATCATTTAATTAGTTGATGTTTTGGCAGATTTCACCTTCTTTAGAGCTTAGAAGGATCAGGTTTTTTTACGACTTAGCAGCCACACTTCTATAATCCCAATATATGAAGCCATCAGACCCTAGATTTTGATCACATTGGACACTAAGCAACTTCTCTACACAAACCGTTTTCAATGAGTCTTCCATTGACTATTCCACGCGGAGACCAAGCGTGCGGATTTTACATGAGTTGCCAGTGCACCTTATATCAAGGCTTCACTCTTATGCTTTGCCAGATCAATCGCATTCCTTCCTGCGGGTCATGTTTGGACTCACGGAATCATTCCAAAATGCTTTAAGAATCTTACGCGCTCAAGTTTTGAATTCCTGTTAGAGGATGATGGTTTCTACTTCAAAATTTTCTTACTTCGTCCTCTACCCCATATGCGCCTAGTGGAGTATCTGGTCTTCCTCTAACTCTAGTTTGCCAACTAGGTTTTCATACAGACGACGAGTTTTTTTACCCAGTTTGGCAATCTTTCTTTCTCGGATGCTTAACGTAAGATTTAAATTGTGCCGAATTCATACGATCAGCATCCCTACCACTACAGCGTGTTATGCAGTTCTGCGTTGGGCCTAGATGGTTATGCAAGCGGCGGCTACCCTTTTTGAGCATCGTTTTATAGCTGTATTTGTTTCGTTTCAAAAAAAAGAGCAGGAGAAATTATTTCTATATCTACATTGTATTGTATGGAAAGTTATAAACTATGAACCAATCTATAAACAAAGGAGCTTGAAAAGTTATAAACTATACCTGGCTCTATAGTGTTATTAGTTAGCGTTCTACTTGTTACTCATGTTGTGTCTTGTTATTCTAATCTCATTCCTGGTATCCTTTGAATTCAGCTATCAAATTACGAACGAGTGAATTGGTGTGCTGGGTGTAAAATAAAGAACAGCAATTTTTCATCCTCATTATCAACATGGAGTACATCGAATTATCGACTTCAACGGATTTCTCTATCAAATGCCCAAAATCTCAGACAATCAACTGGGTGCATAGTCAACTTTTTACTATTATTACTCATTTGTTCTTCTAAATCTCGCAATCGAAGACCAGATCTTCCCTACCTGCTTTCGTGTCACTTGTTCTTTGTAAAATCGTTTTTTGTTCATTGGTCGTTATAATTGCGTCATTATTGGAAGTATAATCATCCCAGCTATTTCTGTATCACATCAGGGATTATCTTAGAGTGAATGTTTTCCGTGTTTTACAATCCTCTATGTTCATTCTTCTGATTTTACTGAATTAATCCAAAGTGTAATACTCAAAGAAGAAAACTGAAATTCATCAAAAATTAACCCAGCCTGTTTGGTTCATTCTATGGCCATCAATGATGCGACTTTCCACTTGCAGAACAAGCTGTAGTCAGTTTTTCGCCAACCAGTTATAGGACTACTTTTGATTTTGATTTTCACCTCAGACTGACCAAGCGAAATATGACATACTTGTTATCCATCGAGGTCCATAATCTGCGATCTCTGCAGTGGCAACAGAAATTCCTACTATAAGTTTATTTCTTGTCTCATCGGGGGAACAGTTATTTTTGTACTATTGAGTGTAGAGAATAGCTTTGTGATCCGACGTCTGATATAGTGGCTCATGATGAAAAAGATTGAAATTAAATGCAAAGAGTAGAAAAACAGGTGAAATCACTCTTGGTGACCGATCTATACCCTCCACCAAGACGGCGGAAATCAACTAACTCCGTACTTTGATCAGTAATATGAGAATTCGTTAATAATTAGTTTTCTATCACAGAGCATACAAAAATGGCGAGTTAGTGTTCTATATTGTGGACTTCGTGCTTACATCAATTGTTTTCGTTTCAACAATGTGCGTATCAACACAGCGGAGTGAATCCCAATCGGTATGTTTAGTTTTCCGTAGATGAAAGTCATATATTCCATGAGTTGAGTGATGTGTGAAACTTTGTAGTCAGCAGAACTCGAACCCGCATTTCGTATTGTTATTCAACATTGAGTATATTTGTAATAATATTCATATCATCGCTTAAAAGCGGTTAAATAGAAAGATTTCTTGTCGAAAATTACACAGTTGATTTTTTTTCTTGGAATCATTTTGATTTTTCACAATTCCATTATTCGAAACCATGTACTTGGGATCAGTGAAATAATGGCTTTTCAAAAAAAAAAAAAAAAAGATAGCATGTGTTTTTTGAAATTTTGTGATGCGAGATTACGATGATTTCTTATGTAAATTTGCTCTCGGCTTAATTTCGATGAAAGCAGTGGTCATCCACTCAGTATTTGCTGATGTAAATTCCTTCGTGGTTTTGTTTAGTGTTTTTGATGTTTTATAATAATAAGATTCCAGGGAGTATGACTCGCATAGATAAATTCCATCTGTGAGCGTTTTATACCTTATTTTACCTGTAGTGTTACCGTAGGCCTTGATCCCAGTACGCTGGCTTCATTGAATTTTCCGTCGGATTCCTCCCTCATAATCACTTTCTGTGGTGGTGTTCTGTTTTGAATAAGCCTAGTCCACCAATATCATTGCTTGATCCATAAATAGTTCTCAGCTACAACATAGCTGATTTCCATATGAGTGTGTGATCGCCAATAGTCATGTGAGTGTTCTAGAGGGCATTGACATCTTCTTCAGAACCAGTGTATTAACATCGTCGTCAATCCTTCATTCATTGTCCTCATTACTCGTGCGGCTATCTTTTTTTCCCTTTTAGTGTGTGGAATACCAAAGATGGGATGTGTTTTGGATGTTTGACATGTACATAAGGTGTGGTTTATGTTTCTGGACCAAGCAGATTTTTTTGTGCGCCCTTCGCGAGGCCAGGTCAAATGCGTGCTTCTACGGGCTGCGCGCTGAAATTGCTACATTACTAAGTGGAGGCCATGCGAAGAGCATGACGCAAAACACTGAGGATGCATGGTTCCTACTTCAAATCGAAAATCCATTGAAGGCTGCTGTTTGATGCAATCTCTTCGAGTGGATTTGTGGCTTTTTTCACAGTATCAGCCTTACTGATCTTGAACTAGGGATTGATTCGCGCACATATGAGCATAGACTTTTTTTATGAAGATTTCTTTTGATCGAAGGAATCGGTGGTCGGGCTGCTTTTACTCGTTGCAAGTCATTAAGTAGATTTGCAGCAGTTGGATGGCTACTATATGATTTTTTCTTAACCTTTCGAGTCCCATATTGGTTTTTAGGCGGCAAGCGGCGGGTCGCGCTGCGAGCATAGCGTGTTGCAGTGTCACTGTGGTAGTTTTCTGAAAATAAACTTTTATTACCGCTATGAAGAGTTCAATCGTCTATAAGGCTATTTTTGGTTGAAACATGCCGAAACAACAAATTGATCGCATACCGCACATATTGCAATACGATGCTGCTTTAGGGAGTTTTAATATCATTAGTGGACTTTAGGAGTTGAGACTTTTGGAGAGCTTTAGAGGAGAACTTGATAAGGAAATTTATGCTTGGAGCATGATAAAACAGTTACAAAGCAATGAATTTTTCATCAAAAATGTTACTACATTTTGCAATGCGATGTCACTTCATCGATAAATCTTAATTTTTCGATACTGATGTACTTCAGGTGTTAAAGCCTTTAGTGAGTTATAAGAAGAAACTTTGTTCTACTGTCTCCTGAGTAATAACTTTTTATATATATATTTCTACGCAACTATGAAATTATTCATCATGCAACCTGAAAATGAGTTGTTTTTTCAAAAGATGTATGTTTCGCATTGTGGGATTTTTGGTACCCTTAACCTTTTTTCTCTGAAAATTATTTAGCAAAGAACTCCTCCGAATAGTAGTTGTCTTTTTCGTTGCGAAAAAGTTTTCTTGAAATCACCATATAATAACATTACTGATAGGCTAGTGAAAACTTTTTTCCCGGAAAAAATGCTAGAGAGATAAGCATATCAGAATGTCACTGCACCTCACATAAGTCGTATTGAAAAGTTGAAATTTTTAAGAAAAATGAGCTCCCATTTACACTAAAATTACCTTATATAAGTCCCTTCAAGAATAATGAATATATCATTCTTTTCGACTGTTTTTGAGCCTTTCATGGGATCTGTAATGGCACTTATACAGTGCAAGACACGTGTTTCAGCCTTTCAGGCTCATCAGTTGTAGGTGCCTGTCGCTTCAGCCACAATGTATATCTTCATAGAGACAAAGTTTGCTTACTCAAAACTTTACCATGTAATACTAAAAAAATCGCCGTGAGGCTGAAACATTTCCGAAAGCCCTTTCTCTCTGGCCTTCTATGTAGGTCGATTCACAAACCAAACTTAGTACTGAAATCGGCTTTTCTCAAGCTATCGGGCCGGCTACAAATAGACTATAAAGATACAAAGGTTATGTAACAGTCAAAAATATGCTACTCTCTGTTACGATATTATTATCTCGTTGGAACATAGGAAATATTTCTGCTCATGGACGTTCTCTATATCCTCTAAAGAAGTATAATCTGTGGTATTCCATCACTTAAAAATGAAAATGATGACATCTCATCAAAACGTCAATTTACTGAATGGATTCCGAGATTTCCGTTGCAGCGCACAGATAAATAAAAAACGCTTGTTTTTAATCGTATCTTCCATGAGTCATTTTGCATTTCCACATCCCATCATTTGCTAATTTCTGCATTTTCATCTTTCTGCTTTCCCGCTTTTTTCATAGATTTTTCTCTTTATTTAGACCTGGTCAAATTTCTCGCGGAAAATATCTTTGATTTTACCCTATGTGTGGCCCAAGAAGAGTTTAGCGCTACAGCTACGAGTGGCTCTGTGTTTATTTTTACTGCTTTTTGGGAGGCTTATCAACCTAGCCCTTCCTTTGTACAGCAAATGGATAGGTGCGTTTAATTTCATCAAATTCTTGACATTTTGAAGGTAATATTGTTTCTCCTTCTTACTCAAAATCGTGAAATGGTTTGAAACTATTTGGTCGTAGAGTGGAGCATCTTAGTCATCTTGAAACTTCAATTCAAGCTCTACTATAATATTCTACAATACAATTAGTCTCCTTTTCATCTTTTTTACGAGAACTAAAAGCATTGGCGATTCAATGAAGAAACTTGGCAAGTACTAAAAATAAAACTTAATGTTATTATGACACTCTAAATTTATGCTTGTTTTTCAGTGGATGGATTGGCAAAGCCGGAAACATTTCAATACTCACTGATTTATATTTCCACCCTTTTAAAATTTCTACAAGGAAGTGGCGGTAATAAAGTTTGTATCGATTTTATTCACATCTTATCTAGCCAAGCACACGGCTTTTTCTAATCTCTGCATTTTTAAAAGATTTTCAGCTATGGGAGGTTTTCTGAACACCCTACGCACCTATATTTGGGTTCCTATACAACAATACACCACTCGCGAACTAGAGGTCTGCTGTTTCCTCGGTTGTTCTATGAGTAGAATGTCTTTCAGTGCTGTATCCACATGAGGTGTATTATGCCAATCTACATTATATCTGTTGAGAAGACATCCTCGCTGAAGATTGTTCAAAGTAACAGAAAAATTGAAAGAAGAGTTTTGTCAATTTATTTTTAAGGCCGATTTCAATGAGTGTAGTCAGAATTTATCCACTATTAACACAGTCAATAAGCGTAAACCTATCAAGAAATAAGATTTTATTGAATGAAGAGGTCAGATTTGTGACTTTTCAACTTCACTTTTGAATAAGATGGTCTTCTAAGTTTGGGTTCATCTTAGAATAAAAACGGTCGCATCTGGCTTCTCAATAGAAGAATACAGCCCAAAAATGTCACGGAATGTTTTTGGATTCTGCGATGTGTATAATACAGTAACTTTTAATAGTGAGATGAAGCTGTAAGCTGTTAGGTATTAGTGAATATCTTTTTATTTTGAAGTCAATATATATGACGACAACGCACGTCATGACAATCACTTTATTTCATTTTATCCTATTTTCTGAGACCTTATTTTTCCACTAGGATTATTTTAAGGCTGCATAGAGTAACACGCACCTAACTTTATTTTGAAGGTGGAACTTTTTGCACATCTACACTGTTTGTCTCTCAAGTGGCATCTGTCGCGGAAGACTGGTCTCGTGCTGCGAGTCATGGATAGGGGTACTAGTTCAGTGAATAGTATTTTGAAGTGAGTTATCGACGATTATGTGTTTGAGTAGCATATCTTCACTATGGTGATAAATGGTGTAAAAGAAACTGTGTAGCGCAGTCACTAGAGGTGCTTCAATATACATGTGGTCGTCAGTTCAAGTCAAAAGTTCCGGCCCATCAGGCCCCTTCTCCTTCTCCCTATCCCCTATTTTCGACCAGTTGGTAGCAGAATTATCTGCGAAAGTAAAAACATTGGAATGATAGACTGGAATGTCCTGCAGTTCTTGATTAAGCCATATATCCACTCAATTACCCAATACAATGGAATTCTTGGCGCATCTTCAGTATCAACCCCGAATGTTTTATCCTATAACCTTTACACCGTGTAAGAGACGGAATGGACGTGGCACAGTGTTGTGTGTGTGTGTGTGTGTGTGTGTGTGTGATGGTCCATGCTGGGTAGTCTTTACTGTATCATACTATATTACTTAAATTGGTCATACTAGGAGGAAGTTCACATCATGGAGGACATCTCTACGTGCCAAAATTTAGCTTCCATGTCTGATTAGACTGCACTTTTTGTGAGAATCCAGTTTCAATCATTCATTCGCGGCTGCGAATTCATAAATAGGACAGTAAGCATTGAAGTGCAGAACTCTTTTAGCAAGACCTTGTTCATTGTTATTAATTAGCGCTTCGCGACACGGTTTAGGGATAGTGTTCTATACAAAGGGCGGGACAAATCGTTCGTCATTATTTTATTATAGAACGCGGGAACCTCTTAGGCGCGTGGAAAAGAGGTAATTATAAGGTCGTTATACGGTATTTTTGATCGCAACAATTTCAGCTACACGTTGTTCAACATATTGCCAACAATCGCCGATATTGTCATAGCTGTGGTTTTCTTTTTCTCAACTT
Source organism: Parelaphostrongylus tenuis (assembly GCA_019055375.1). Taxonomy (NCBI): domain Eukaryota; kingdom Metazoa; phylum Nematoda; class Chromadorea; order Rhabditida; family Metastrongylidae; genus Parelaphostrongylus; species Parelaphostrongylus tenuis. The sequence goes on along the minus strand of JAHQIW010000543.1, from coordinate 24,086 downwards.
TCAATTTCTACTTCGGCTTGATTGTGCTCGTAACGATGGCGTTGTATTTAGGTATGTTTACAGTACTATCTCGACAATTCTCAAATGAGTTATGTGTTTGTCATATATACATATATATATATATATATATAATATATATGATATATATAAATATATATATGTATATATATATATAAGATAATGTGTAATGCATGTAAACATAATGTAAATATAAAGTAATCTACAATATCATAGAATTAATATTACATATATGTATATGTACATTCGTATATACATATATACATACATATATACACATATACGTATATACACTTGTAAATGAGTATTCATACACATTCATATATATATATATATATATATATATAATATATATATATATATATATATATATATATATATATATATACGTTTAACTAGTATTATAAAGGAGCGGTGGCAGCTGTGGTGTTAATAATAGCACGCACCCCAGCTGTGGTTGGAACGCGGCTCAACTTCCTCCTGGAATCAAAAGTTTCAAATATAATCTATGAATACTTTATAAAAGTAGATATCTATATGAATAAGTAAATGCATGTGCACAAATAAATGTATGATATATATATATATATAGATATATATGTATGAATACATCTCCATCTATACATATACATCATTATTGAATTTCTTCTCCAATGCCGAATAAGCATTGTTCTGAGTTTCCCAAAGTTCTGGACTGAATTAGTGATGTTTTCTAGCGGCTTTGTAAATTCTCTTATTGATGAAAGTTTTATCACAGTAAGTGGCAAACCGATACAGAGTTACCGGTCGTGAAGGAAACGTGATAAGCAAATAATAAGACAAAGGAATGCGGAAAAAAGAAAATAGGAGAATTTGTTTTGACACTCATATAGCGGTGTTTTTTTGGTCAACATGTTGTAGTTGACTTGTTTTTCCCTTTCTTTGTGTTTCTTGTGGGTTAGATGTAACTCATACTCTTTCCCACGTTGGTGTTTTTTATTTTACATGCAAATCGACGAATTCTATCGAAATTTTGATCGCAAGGTGGTAAACGTGGGATAAAAAAAAAGAAACAATGCGTGCAATATCATAGAGCATTTTATAATTGAAAGAATATAAGATGTTTGAATAACTGGGAAAAAAGTTTATTCAACTTTTCGCGTTTTCCTACGAGCCATCGTTTAACAATAAGATTTAGACTGACATGTTGCTGTTTATTTCGAAGGTGAAATAGCAAAAATGAGAAGTTGATCGTTATTTGAATCCGTTTGATTATTTTTTATTGAATTCAATATCTTTTCACTCTTTGAGAAAAAATGACAGTTATATTTTTCAAGTTGTGACTATCTATGTGACTGAATGGCGTACTAAATTCCGTCGAGATATGAATGAGAAGGAAAACACAACTAGTGCTATCGCAACAGATTCGCTATTGAATTATGAGACGGTTAAGTACTATGGGAACGAAAAATACGAAGTGGATCGTTTCCGACACTCTATAGAAAGGTATGTTTTCTAAGTGGGCTCTCTTTATCTTTGAAAGGTGGAGAAAGTGATCATTTCTACATCGGTGAGGTGTGTGACCTAAAGTCAAGAATGTATTTCCACGAAAGCACAGCACAACCCGTATCACCATAACGATACAGCACGGGCAGTCGGCTACTGTAAACTGAGAACAATGATTAGTAGAAGAAGTAGTTTTATGAGTTTATAAGCACGAATACAAAATCTGTAGAGTTAAGCAGTGTTTTCGAGTTTTTTCTTTGTTGTCTGCTTCGCATCACAATTTCTTCTGTCTTTCTTCCAAGTGTTGATCTGTTGCAGTTTTCAACTTGCCGAATGGCTTTCGAACGCATCTCTAGCGTTGTTGAATTTTTTGCAAAACAGCATCATCGGTATTAGCATGACTGTGGGTTCACTGTTGATTGCTTACCTCATCGTTACGGATAACGAACTCACTGTGCGTTTGTTCTCTCTAATTCTTTTATTATAACGCCCATCATTCATAATTCACTTGCTTAGCATTTTTTTAGGTAGGCGATTATGTGTTGTTTACGACGTACATTCTCCAATTATATGCTCCGTTAAACTTTTTTGGAACTGTGTACAGGTTAGTTGAGTTATGCTTATGGATTTGCCATAATTGGACGTGTGATTCTTTATACTCTATTTGCAACGAAATTTCAATAATTGAAGATGATTTTCTGATAGCCGGCCATCATTTACCCACGTCACATTTACTAGCGGATCCCAGCACCTTTTGCATTCGATTCGTTCTCTCGGTCTGATCGCCCAAAAGGTCATCGGACATCCACGTGTTATTTCGAGTGCACTTGAGGATTTTGACTTCTTCATGAATGCTGTAAAGTGATCATCGAGTCGAGTTTTGCGATATTGAAGACAGCTGAGCTAAAGCGTTTCCCACGTGACTACAAGAGAACGTTGAAGAGGGGTCGAACCACCCCTTTGTTCCCGATAGGTTGCATCGCTAACCGCCACGCTATCCTTTCGTTCTTAGAGACATACGTATATATATATATATATATATATATATATATAATATTATATGTATATACGTATATACATGTGTATATGTACGTACACATACATGCATGTATATTGGTGCGTATGTACACCAGGTGTTGATTACCTGTAAACATGTTTTTGTATACGCTTATGTCTATGCATACATGTGTGCCAGTTGGATGCATGTATACTTATACATATTTGAATTTATCCAATACTATCCAATATATTCGGCACTGTCCAGTACTGCAAGGAGCGGTGCCTTGGGGAGCGCCATCTTTTCCTGCTGCGCGAAAAGTCGAAAAAAGTGATGGCGTTTGTGATTGAAACACTAGCATTTGACACGTGAAAAGTAACAGAAATATCTTGTATAGAAGGGCAACGGATAAAGCTTCTGGCTTTGATCAATCCCTTTGGAATGCACCATGCATTCGCCTTCATCGCATCATTTGAGATCGCTAAGCACCTCTAACCATTGTGCCACACTCGCTCCTCTCCACATATGTTCTTTGTAGTTTTCAGTAGGTCAGGAAGGCACTTTATCTGTGCTTAGAAATGTATAAAAAGTGTAAACTAGAATCCATCTACATAGCTCATTGATTGAATTAAGGACTATACAAAAATCGTTTATTGATATGGAGAATATGTTCGATTTGATGAACGAGGAGGTTGATGTAAGTTTCGAATTTGAATTATATCGCGTAGTAACTATACCTAACGTTAGTCATAATTTCAACCTGGGTGGCTTCATCAATAGTTGAAGATATTTAGTGGTTCTGTTTATATACGCCACAAATAATTTTTTGAATATCTATAGACAATAGTCACAGACATCACTGGTTCTAGCGTTAGTCGTTGAGTGGTGTAGAGCAAGTAACAGCAAAGCCTTCGGTTGTCCGCTATCGCATGGAAGACTACCTCTAATGAATTCCGTTTGTCGCTGAATCCCACTTTTCTTCCTGATTTTCGTCAAGAATTTTAGCATTTGAATCGGTAGTTTTCCTGCGTAACACTTCACATCCTGTGCAACGAGTCGTTATTAGCTCTTGCGGAGTAATTGTCGTGACACGCGAGTTGTCCGTTCAACCTGGTTTTCTACATTTTAACAGTTTCCTCAATTTTATTCGATCACGTATGTTAAGACCTAGGATTTTGCTCTTCAGTTGCTTACACCGAGATACTCTCAACATTACTCTTAACTCCGCGTTTTGTAGCGCCGAGTGAATCCGTTGTCGTGCCTCCTTAGCGGTAAAATCTCCAGTGCCAACGTTAAAGTGGATAGGTTTCGTAAGTCATTACGATATTAGATGTTCTTTGTCCTTTTCAGTGCAATTCCGATACTATGTAACGATTCCCTCTTACAATCGACTTTTTTGAGACCTCGCTCAAAAATTCAGTATTGTGTGATATAATATTGTAAGCCTTTCATGAGGTCTGGTATGGCACCCTCCAGTGCTAGACGTATTTCAGGTTTTCTCGCAAGCCTCATCAAAAGCACATGCCAATCAGCTCACCCCATACCGTTATGGCGAATCAACGCTGAATATTTATTACCTCAAGTCAAGTGAAATGATCACTTGATGTTGCGTTCTTTTCAGAAAGATTTATTGTCGACTGCATTGTGTACTTTTACATAGACATATGTAATGCTTAACATGTAGCGTGCGCTAGATTAGGCTTGCGATAAAGCTGAAACGTGCACCTAGTGCTAGACGTGCCATATCAGATCTCATGAAGCGCTCAAAATATTTTATTAAAGTTTAGTGAATTTAGTAATGTAGAAGTGATGAGTAAAAACTGCACGTCTATTTTGGAATAAAAAGTGTTTTGCACATCACTCTAAATTATTGGGTATATTATAACATCATACCACCGCTAAAAGAAGTCAAATAAAACGAATTCTTCATTGTATTCTTAACGAGGTCTACAAAAAGTCAATTGAAAAGTATTGCTACTTATGCTCACGTAATTGTCGTTCACCATGCGATTAACAATCAATCACTCAAAAAGAACGCAACGTCGAGTGATCATTTCACTTTACTGAAGTGATAGTTCTTCGGCGTCGACTCCCAGTATTAGTAGTGATGAGCCGATTGCAAATGCTACTGATGAGGCTGGCGAAAAGGTCGAAACGTGCGTCTAGCATGAGAGGTGCCATATCTGATAAGGCTTAGAACATTCTTTCAGACTAGTGAAAGTTTCGAAGCCGCTCTGCTTCTTTTTATTCAGCTTTAGAGCCTTTGGCAACATTGATTTCAAGAACCAACTATAAATAGCTGTGGCAATCCGCGGTAGTGTCCATTGGGCGTTAATATCTACTACCACTGTAAATTGCAATTATTGATAAAAGTCTAAATATATGAACGTAGTCGACGTCATTTCATGATTTTCGTCGTGAAAGATGTCGACCACGTTCACGACCACGATGTGTGACCAGGTTGGCGAGCAGTGAGATTTCGTGGTAAAAATGTCACCTATGATCACTGAATAGTTTTTACGTGCAGTAATCACACGGGCTTACTTTATGTGGTCTTTCTTGAAGAGTCTTCCTACTAGAAAGCTGCTGTATGAGACGTTTTCTTTAGTGGAATGTTTCCGTTATGCTAATTTCTGATTTCTGTGCAGACATGCGTCTACCGGTCACGTCATTCCCCCCAAGACAAAACTCTAACGGTGTGAAAATACACTGCAAGAATGTTGAAATATGGGGAAAAACGAACTTCGGGTAGGCTTCGAACACATGATCACCCCACAACGCATCGCAAGTGCACGTAGTATTTGTGAGTACTACAGTAAGAAATCCCCAGAACCATTCTTTTGAGCCCATCAAACTCATTTTGGGCTCTTTTTTGCAATTTATGAAACGACCAAAAGAAGACGACTTCAAGAAATCGATTCGCCGCTCTAACGCTGTCCATTGATTATTGAATAAATAGCGATCTCAATGCGCCGCTATGACCAAACGGTACGTTATGGGTTACCCTTACCGGGATTCACGTGGTTTCTACCACAACAACCGAGGTCGATGTTTGCTTTTTTCAACCATTTTTGGAGAGTTGAGGATTTTGAATCGTACCCTAACCTTTTCAAGACCGTGGGCTCACGGCCTGTGCATGTCTGACTGCCAACTTTGCACGATCTGTTCCACCTTCCCTGCATCTCTAACGCCCAGCATGCATTGTTAGACGTAGCACGATGGAGTTAAGGATGCAGAAGGCGTGGGTCCACGCTTTTGAGAGGTTAAATGTGCCGTTGCATGATGTGCGTACCCGGTTGACATTTTGGCTGCCTGGCACATAATGGAAAAAATTGTGACTAGATCTTCTTGGGAACTACTCATGGCATTTTTAGAAGTGATGAAAGTCGCCCTCATGCTCTTAGTTCTTATCTATTCCTTCCTCGTTTTTTTCTGTTCATTGCTAAAGGTAAACTAGGACTTTCTTTAGCTTTGGTATTGATCAAAAAAAATATTGTTTAGTTATACTAATCTTTCCGAGTGTTCTTTCAAGTTCACACTCAAAATTCAGCATATCTGGTAATTATTTTCGAACCGACATATCATGTGGTCTTTTTTGAGCACTTATAGAGCACAGTACACGTGTTTCGGCCTCTACAGCCGCGTCGGTTGGGCAGTACCCTTCCGCCTACTCTATGTAGGGGATAGGGACCCCGTAAGGATTGGCTGAGACGAAGGGTGTGCATACTGACGAGGCTATCAAGGCCGAAACATGTGTATTGGACTCTATTAGTGCCCATAAAAGCTCGCGTGACATGTTGGCTCAAAAATAATTATCAGATATTTTATATAGTTCTTGAGTTTCTCCTATACTCCCGAAGTTACTGAAAAAAATTTCTCAGTTTAAATATTCTGGAGGACTCAATAGCTTCCATAGTCTGTTTTCTTTGAAACGTTCTGGAAAAATCCACTCAAGTAGAGAGGGTTCTCCTGGCCTCGTATCAATTCTTTTAGCTGCTAAATGTGGTTTATTTCACACGTTATCCCAGCACTTCAAAGGTCCGTGTATCTGGCTTGATCTGTCGGAGTTCCAATCAAATGGAACCACAAGCACTCAGGGGTTTTTTAGGGAAAGATTGGTAGCTTCGACTTGAACCCAAACCTGCTATGGAAAAGACTTAACTAGAATTTTCTAACTGAATAAGAATGTTGAGATCATTTCTAGTTTCATCTAATGTAATATCAATTTGTAATGAACAGTGAAATCGGTTGTTTAGCGTTTCTTGAGAATTCTGCTTCAAAATCACTTGTGTTCTCACGAAATTAGAAAGAGTTTTTAGGTCTTCGATAGTCCCAACGCCATTGATTACCACCCGACTGGTGGCAAGATTTCGGTAAGAAACCTAACGTTCGCATATAACGAGGATCGAGTCATCTTGGATGGAATCTCATTTGACGTCGGTAGTGGGCAATCCATTGCCATAGTAAGTGCCCTTGGTCCACTTCCTATGTCGGGCAGTTATCTTCAGTCTTGCACGACATAATTTTACGTAGTTTTTTGCATAATTAATCAAGATCAGTTTTTAAGGTTGGTCCTTCGGGCAGCGGAAAAAGTACATTGATTCGCCTTTTGTTCCGTTTATTTAATTGTGAGGAAGGAATGATTTTCTTCGACGATCATGACGTAAGGCACTTGAAACTGCGAACACTGCGCAATCAGATTGGTATTGTGCCACAGGACACTGTGCTCTTTAACGACACTATATTGTGAGAATTCCTCACCTTTATCAGCTAGAGATGTGCGAGTTGTAATTACTGAGACCCATAATCTTTCTGGTCTATCATTCATATCATACACTGGCATAGGTGAAACGCGAGTTATGCTCCTAGCTGAGATTTCGAATTTTGTACTTTGATTATATTCTTGTATATCTTAGGTTATTTATTTCGCCAAGACTTTAATTGATTTAATAAATTGCATCACATGGTCAGATTGTATTTCAAACTTTCCCCATTCAGCTATAATATAAGGTTTGGTCGTCCCACGGCCACAGACGAAGAAGTGCGTGAGGCTGCAAAAGCTGCAATGATTCACGATAAGATTCTAACTCTTCCCAATGGTATACATGCTATCGTCGATTCAAACACATCATATTAAGGACAGTTGTCTTCTTACATTTATCTAGGTTACGATACGATGGTTGGCGAGCGAGGTCTAAAATTGTCTGGTGGGGAGAAACAGCGAGTCGCCATTGCGCGTACAATTCTTAAGAAGCCGCAGTTCATCTTTTTGGATGAGGTATAGCTATTCCTTTGTTTAATTTAAATAGCCAACTTCAGAGGCCTCTATTGAATCTAGATTTTTTCATATCATAGGAAGGTTTGTACAGGCAACTTCTGCGCTAGACACAAATACCGAGCGGGCGATTCAGCGATGTCTAGAACAACTGTGTGCAACTCGAACGGGTGTTGTCGTCGCTCATCGTCTCAGTACAGTTGTAAACGTAGACTGCATCCTTGTCTTAGACAAAGGTCGAATAGTGGAGAGAGGGCGGTGAGTTATGAGCATGATATAATCTATTTGAAAGGAAAAGCTGGTTTTTGGTTCTTCTCCAAACATCAGATTTCCACCAAAGAGTATTTGATATTCCTCTTGCTTATGATAGCAGAATATTATGAAAAGAATTTCAGTGGAAGGAATTATGTAAAATATTGTTTTGAGTCAAGGGACTATAAAACTAAGTGGGAAGTCTTGCGTTCGTTCTGCGTAATAAGAATATGAAGTAATAAGTCAAGTAGAGAATAAGCAAATAACTACCTATCAGAAATGAACAGTTAAATGGCAGCTGATTTGTTTTTGAATTTTCTTTTTTTACAGACACGCTGATTTGATAAATGCTAAAGGTGTCTACTATCAAATGTGGGAGAGTCAGAATTCAGATGAAAATAATACTGAATCTTCATGTTAACTATGCCTTGGTGGACTGAAAGATTTCTCTGTATCGTTCCCATTGTTTTGCTCAATGAAAGTGGCATATTTAAACTGTTATTGTTATTGCTATTGTTGTTGTTATCCTTGTATTGAAGATTTAATTGAAATAATCCCAGATATTTATCGAAAATCAAATGCCATTAAGGCAATATTTAATGAACCGTGAGAGTTACAACTAGGTTTTCTTCTGTTGTGCATTTTGCGCTTTGCATGTCTCGAATTGTAATTACTAATAAATAACCGTCATATACACTTGTCCATTTAAATCTCACTGGGAGAATTGTTTTTGTTTGAATTGCCTGAAATTTTTGAAAATGTCATCTTCAACTTATTTTCAAGTTATAGGCAATGAACGTTGTTTTTGAAAAACATTTGAGCTCTTTTTCTGATTTGACAGTGGTAAATAGGCGGGAAAAAGTGTACTAACATGAGACTGAGACGGTATGAATGGCACTCTCCACAACTCATAAAAAGTGGGCAGTGATAGTTTTCATATAGGAGATCTCGTTTCTTTACGAGGAGACTTTTACTGCTCCAAATGTAAGTTCAGAACTCTAGATGTCATTACGGTAGCCGCCGGGCGAGGTAGTGCAGTGGTTAGTGGTGCAGTGTATCGGATGGCAGGCCATAAACAAGGCATTGGTTCGTGCCCCTCTTAACACTCTCTTGCGACTGATCAACGAATGCCTTAGCCTGGCTATCTCAAAAATTATAACGAAAGTCGTTTCGTCTAATCTACGCATTCTTGAAGAAGACGAAATATATAAGCAGGACTCAAGGTAACACGGAAAATGATCCGCAGGCACTTGTGATGATGGATTATGTAAGAGAAGTACTCACTAGTTTCAGAATAAGTTGGCGGTTTCTCTTTTTAGTGCGTACTTTTTTCTATGTATCAATAACACTCAAAGGTTTCTTACGCCTCTATGCAACTTCTGAACAAACTCTTGTTGTAATAGAGGTAACGCGAAAGACATAGGCGAAGTGACCTCTATGGGAGTCATACGGTGCGAAGTAGCAACGAACTTCAACATCGATTCAGCGTTGCACACTACATAGTGAATTTTATCAGCTGTATCATAAACTATCTGAATCTGCAAATCCTTGCCTACAAGGTAATAATTCTCCTGTTTTACGACGGTGAAATTCTGATCTTCTCAGCAATGCCATATACCACTTCTACTCTTTTGATTTAGGCCGAATACGAAAGCAACGAGAAGCAAGGTTTTGGTCAATAGGATATGATAATAATTATTAAAAGTATCGTATTTGTATGTAACTACCGCAACGCCAGTGATTCTAAGAACTTGGGTTTTGTTACTGACTTTTGGAATTTCTAACTCCACATTAAGAATTGTTTTGTTTTTCCAATCTGAGCAATATATGTGCAATTGATGTGAGAGAGAAAAAATCTCTCCAATGAATCCATAAGGTTCTAAACTTTTGATTTACTCTGATAACGCAGAAATTTTCGTCATGTATTGAAAGGCTAATTTCGTTGCGAAAGAGTTGAATTACTCTCGATCACAGTAGCGAATTACGCGTTCTGTGGGCAGTACCAGAATTCTCGTTAAATATTAAATAATTTCCGGTGATCAAGTGATCAAGTGAACATTGAGTAAAATATCGAGTATTTTTCAAGCAGCTAAGCGTATGTCAACACATTACAGTACTCTGTGGATATGCAGGTGAGTCCGGTATGTGCTGTTTTTCTTCTTCGTTTTCATTCTTTCTCACAATCGCACTTTGCATCCGCTGAGCGCATTTTTGCCGATCATGCTCAATCGATGAAGCTGGCCTCAGGGCGGATCACAATATCCCGAGGAATTTGGCGGAGACGACTGTTCGAGGTTACAGCAGCTTCACGTCAGTGTCTAAATATTTTTTCCGGCGTTCCTAGTTACTGGTAATTGAGGGAAATCGTCATTGTCGGCTGATTTCTTCAGTGTGTATGTCTGCACGTGAGACGATTCGACATTTCAATGCTGTGGCGGCAAAAAACGAAGAGAATTTGAAGAAGTTCGTTCTGTTTACTTATCCTTTTGACTTTTAACGTTTGATTCATATAATTTTAATTGAACTGAATCAAAAAATTTTTTTTCGAAAAGGATCAGTTTATGGTTTCATGACATAATGAATCAATAATAGAAAAACTCTAATGTAGAGGGTGAATTAATAAAGTTTGAAAAAGCAGCGTTCATGTATTTGTTTTACGTTGATACTGAATGAAGGTAAAGCGAAAGATAGATCACAAATTTTTAGAGGTTCTACTTCAGGTCTTTTTCTCTGAATACTTGAGCTTGTATACTTTTGAGCCTTCTATAGACGCTCTCTTTAACGTACTTTAAGCTTTTAGGGAGAGTATAGCCTAGCCAAGCTTTATGAGCTTCTGAAACGGCTGTTTTGCTTCTTTATAATCATAATCGTATAATCTGTGTCCCATTTTCTAATTCATCCTATACTCAATGTTTTACGACTGAATTTTGAGCAAAATGTTGAAAAATCTTTCATCTTTGTGAAGGTTTCTTAACTATTTGTGTTCTTGGAGATTTTATAGGTTTTTCACGAGGCAGTCTTCGCATTAAAGCATTCGCGAAGCTCATTGATTTTCATGGCAATGTAGTTTTTAATACTTTTCTCCATCATTGCTCCCTGATGAGATGGTTATGAGGTGTTTTTGCTACTTCGGCCGCCATCTACCTCTGAAATTTTTTCAAAAAGTAGAACTCGTAACGATTTCATAGACGGAGAAATCAGCTGTTTTCTAATATTTGTTTTACTTTTTGAACTGATGATTCACTCATTGCTGTCAGAATGACCTAAACAGCTGTTTGGTCGGCGCAATGAAATCTATGACTTTCGATGAAAACTCATGATTGCAATATGTCAATTAGATGTACGCATGACTAGAACATTTCTATGGTTTTCTAAATATTTACTATGATAAAAAAGGTGGACGTAGTAGCGCGGTTAATTCCAAATTTTATTTGCCATAATTTGCCTACTATGTTTAATTTGGCAGTTATCGTGGTAAAAACACTTCATTCGTCGTTAAAAAGAACTGACGATCAGTTGCTCATCGAGTATTACATTTTGTTCATCTCACATAGGAGATGACACCTGTTCTTCGATCACCTTTGTCGCTCGCTCTTTTGTTGCTCGTCAAATGACTCGAGAGGGTGCAGTAAACCTTTTATTTTTCCCTTTCCCATGCAAAAATGGCCTAGTGAATTTTCCTCGTCGTAGAGATTCTTTCAGCATCATATCTTCCATCAAGATTCTTCGTGAAGAAATCAGACTATCAGGTCAGTGGTTTTTCTGCTGTCTGTTTGAAATCCTGAGGAATTGAGTCGCTAAGGACTCTTGTTCATCAATTCTCTTTTTTAACATTTTGGCTTACACAGCGGCGTCTCTGATTTTTGACCATTTACAAAACTCAAAACCTCTTAGGACTTTCTTCACTTGCATAGTATAGGATATCCTGAATAGCAACCTTTAGTTTACGCATTCAGTAACGCCGACTAATCTCTCATTCCACACACATTTGACGTTGATGAAGCTTATGACAATTTCTCCAATAAAGTCGACATTTGTGTTCTGAAAGTTGGTACAGAACTGCCTGTTTTATTGCGACATTCTTTACGAGAAAAATTCATCAGTTTGGCGCATGCTTACGTAAAGAACTGGAAAGTAGTAATCCTAATGCACATTTTACAACAGAAGCAAAGAAGAGCAACTGGAGACTCAAAGCCATCGAGCTGGCATTGTGATGCTCAACTAAGTAAGGAAGGGGCGCAATTATGCTATTCAGCTTGGCTGAGGTAAATTTTGTATCTCGTCAAGATCACAGGTATTCAAAATCATCAATCAACTAGAACTTTTTGCACACCCAGATACCATCCTACTCACTGTATATCAGGACAAAACAAGTCTGTTATACACTTTACCATCTCACTGCAACGAGAAAATTTCCTTAAGTGTCGGACTTCAGTGACCAGTTACAGTAGAAACGTCTTTTTTTTCCTTAACAGTTTCAGTGTGTTTACTGAACATACCTCTTTACTAGCAACAGTCTCTCTGACGAAGGAACGAAGTTGTGCAAAAAAGTGTTCTTGGCAAATATTAGATATAGAGATAGATCTGCAAAGCCGATATCAGTTAAAATATGTGTGTTAGATAGGCTGTGGATCGATTACAAAGACACGTGTTTCAGCCTTTCAGCCTCATCAATTGAACGGTGCCTTTCGTTTCAACTCATCATTCATCAAAACAATATATTGTGATAACATATTTTGAACATTTGATAAAGTCTGTTATGCACTTATGTAATCCAACACACGTGTTGCGGCCTTCCATCTTCATTAATTGCACAGTTGCCTTTCGTTTTCGCCTTTCATTCACATTGTTTTGAGCAAAGTCTAAAAAACAGCAGCCGAGAAGAAAGCGATTACAAAGAGTTCAGGAAAAGTTATTGCGCCACAATGAACGGCTGTGAAGAGTACGATCTTTAGAGGGGTTACGCCAATCATATTTCCTCCCACGTATTACTCAGCAAGAGACGACAGTTCGCAAGGGAATGTGCTGAAAGTTTTGAAAGCAGAGATGTAAAATTTACCAATGTTTACATTTTGAACACACTTCGAGCCTCAATAATATTTCTTTATATTCTTTTCCCACTTTATTCATGGTAAAAAAAAACACTATGCTTCCAAAAAACGTTTCCGATTTTGTTACTTATCCATCATCTTACATGATCCTGTTATATATCTGCTGTGTGATCCCTGCACTATTGAATTCGATTCTGTTCCTCCCATTCGTCGTTTCAAAGCTCTGCGAAACCTTTCGCGTGCTGAATTGAGTGCTGATTGAGAATTTTGTCCTCTTTGTGAATGTCATAAAATGCTGATTGAGTCTCTTTGAATGTAGAGGACACTCGTCGACCTAGCGCGTTCCCACATGATTCTAACAGAACGTCTATAGATGGATTCGAGCCAGCACCAGCATTTTGCTTCCTGATGACCTGACATCACTAACTACGCCGCTTTACCTTTTCTCCGTTTACAACTTGAGCAGCTCAATTCTACAATTTTTGTTATAGACAACTGAGGAATTGTTGAAGTCATATTACGAGCACTACTGATTGCATGCCTCATGCGTTCTTTTCATTTAGTTCAAAAAGGTTAATCATAACTTGGGTGGTAGCCAATGACGTTCATTGGTCGAGTGGATGCGTACCCTCATTATCTGAGATGTTCTGATCCGCCAACATACGATAATATCTTGAAATCCTTTTCAGAAATCCGTATTCTGAAACATATGTGGAACCACGGTTTGATAAAACTGCGCATGACTACGGTCGACCACCACCGGGCAGTAAAACCGAGGCACGTGGAATCAAGGTCGGCAAATTTTTCCTGTTCAGCCGATAAAACATGCACTAGTTCAAGGCTTCATCAAAGCCTCCGGTTGCAATTTAGTAACGAGTTGCTAGAAATATTTGATCGGTCATCGGTTAGCAGGCCAATATAACTCGTTCAAAATGTAATTAAATTATTTTTACAATATTGCTAGCCAATATAAATACAATATGGATTTGTTGCGTGATACTGCAATTTTTTAATTCAATGTGATGGTTGAAGTGCGTTGTTTCAGGCTGGAGTGCATGTATGCCGTGAAATCCTCTTCCTCTGCGAGGTCATCAACGAGCACGCTGAAGGTGAAGAACCGAACAAATGGATTAAATTTGGCAGACTGTTTTAATATACGCATTTTATTCAGATAAGGTATGACTACTATTTTATCATCTTTATGAAACTGTGACCTGACGAAAAATCAGAATGGATTTCATGCGGATGATCGATATTCCTATTGATCAATGATAAGAGGCTTATCAAATTAGCTACCATTGAACAAGAGCTCACAAGATTCTAGAGGAAAATTTTCTAGAGCATATTTCACTATTTGTAATCAATAGACTTTATCATATTATAGCATTCCTTCGAGTGCTTTATTAGAGACCACGCTCAAATTTCAATAGATCCTTTCATTATTATTTGAGCCAACATGTCATGTGGTCTGGTAAGGGCTCTTGTACAGCCCGAGACACGTGTTTCGTCCTTACAGACTCATCAGCCGGGCAGAAACCCGTCGTCTGTCGATCTTTTTATAGTCAGTTCTCTCGGGAGCGTTACACTCCTTATAGAGAGTTATCGACGACGTACGTTTTACACGTTTTACACAAATAATAATGAAAGGATCTATTGAAATTTAAACGTGGTTTTAATAAAGCACTCGAAGGAAAGGTATAATATGATAAAAATACTAGCCAGCTAGCAATCGAGTGCGAAAAACACTCTGTGTTAGGTGAAAATTTCGCTTGACATAGAGTGTAAAACGTACGTCGTCGATAAATCTCTATAAGGAGTGTAACGCTCCCGAGAGAACTGACTATTGAAAAGATCGACAGACGACGGGTTCTGCCCGGCTGATGAGTCTGTAAGGACGAAACACGTGTCTCGGGCTGTACAAGAGCTCTTACCAGACCACAATAGACTTTAATTTATCCTTCAATGGTCTACTACTTCGTTGTGATTAAGCGTTACTGCCTGTCGAATATTGCTGTGGAAAAAGCAAGGGGCTCTAACCTCTCATATAGTCAAAAACCGCTACATTCTCGGAAGACGCTTTATGATATGGTAGAACGGTGACTCCTAGTGGTGCCCGTTGGCACTGGTTTTAGGAAAACTTAGGCAGAAAGAATTTTTGAATTAATAACATTCCAGTCAAGTGAGAATATATACATGCTTCTCACAATCCACAGATTGCAGTCAATAAATCTACAAATCAAATCCGTTTCGCAGCAGCGTGTACCACTATTGATGCATAGTCATGCAGAGCTTCTTTTTTTAGGACTTTCAACTAATTATTCAAAAACTTATATCTCGGCGATTTCGACGCTAAGCTAAGTTATTTGAGGCCTTTTTGATGCGTTGTAGTAGCGAAAATAATTATGTCTCCCACTCGATGTGATTAGTCTGTCATCTTAAACTTCACACCGGTTTGTTCTTGACCTCATGAAAGACAGTATGAAAAGAAAATAAATGCAGGTACCTATGGGAACGATAGAACAAAGTCTCTTATAAAGTATTAATATGAGAAACTCAGAAATCGATTCGGAGAAAAATATCGCATATAGAAGGCAAAATTGGCTCAATCATACCACATGGTGCGCAGCGATTTCAATTACTGACTCAAAAACGCGTGATTTTCGTTATTCAATTGGAATATTTATTCCGTTTTGGAAAAATTCCTGAAAATTTATTATGTTTTTACTGCTTTTTCGCAGTGTTACGATGCTTCAAATATACTTAAGAGATGTTTCAAATGCAACTAAGAGAACTGAGTGATGAGGGAATTTCAACCTCAAGCGGAAGTTGTACCCGTGTTTCACCCTTACCGAAAGCGCGTGCTACCACGACACCACCGCTTACTCACCACTCAATCTTCAGTATCTCTCTATCATAGCTATCAGCCTATTAGCGAATTTATCTCCCGTCTGAGGTCGAATGCTTGCTTACCACTCAACTCTCCTAGGGATACTTGGAAAAATTCTTGAGTTGAACGCGACTATAAAGGTCTTTGTTCTGTCGCTGTATAGATATTGGCTTTTTAATTTTTTTTATATTACGAAATAAACCTGCTATAAAGTTCATACAGGGAACTAAGTACTTTGAGTGCTGAGCGTAATATTTTTTTTGCTCTTACAACACTCTATAAGGACCTTTCAGAACTAAGATGAACTTATATTATAGTCATGATTTTGCTATCAAAGGATTATTTTATCATTATAAAAAATTCGATGAAAAACCTTGCATAGAACGTAGCCAACCAAGAAATGCTCGCCTAGTTTGAAGCAAAATTTCTCTTCGCCGTTGCTACAGCGCATTGAAGAGGTCTTTGTGAAAACAAACTAAGTATTAGAATTATCATTTTTCAAGCTATGCAGTGACTACTAAAACTTTAGTGAAAAAACTATATTTGGCGAAAAAGGAAGGCAAATACGAGCACAAAACACACTAAACACTGGAGGCAAAACTTGTTTTTCTTATCGTTCCTAGAGCCCACCAAAAAGAAACCTTCTCAGAATTCAAGTCCGTGTTCGAATTACAATTTTTCACTGTACCGAGTAGCTACTATACTAAAGAGTCTAAAGAGAAAATCTGTGCTCGGCGAACCTTTGCATCATTTTTGATCACTTGTTTTTCAAAGGGTCAAACGCTTTATGTGTGGTGCGTGAAATTCTAGAGTTTGTGAAGTATTAGCCGGCGTCTCTGCTGCACAGCAGAACACCTCGAAAGGCAGTATGAGTGCAAAGATTAGGGTCATTGATTATTTGATGACCTTCGAATGCGAATCATGCTGCTCTTTTTCTAATTCCTTTTTTATGCTATTTCACAAGTATCACTGGACGCCTAAGTTAGCCGTCTGACGTGATCTGTGTAATTAGAAAAACCATCCAGCTTGACGTGCTTGCTTTGGCAACATGGATTCTCCATTAATGGGGTATTCGTCCCCTTCATTCGCAGCACAATTTTTTCCCGCTTCGTTGGGTTCCATGGGCATCGTCTCTGCTTCACTGGTATTCTTCAAAAAGATTGTTGTATTTATGAACTTAAGAAGTGCCGTTGACATATGTATATCTATGTGTTATCTGGATTAGTTGGGCAGAAGGAAGCAAGCGACTTGGGGAGGTTCCAAGAGTTTCAAAGATGTAGTGAAAGCAACACAAAGGCAAATCCAACTCTGTGCCCACATTTTGAACTTCACCAATCTTCCTACCCTACGCGGCCGGGCGACATGGTCGCTTCGTGAGCAGCATGAAATGGTCAATTTGATTACATGGTCAATTCACGTTATCGAAGACGTAGTCAAAAGAACGATATTTGGGGTATCCTGTCTCACTCTGTGAGAATGAATCGAAAGTTTAGATTTGCAACAACGACTAAAAATTGGTGGCTCCGCTGTTCACTAGAGTCTAACAAGTTAATTGACTGAAACCTGATGGGTTTGAGAAACGGGCGATGAGCAATAGCAGTTGTTGACTGGATTTTACGTAATGTCAGATCCATAATAAGAAGACCACCAACTCTAATGTCATGGTCGTTCATGGTGACCCTAGAAGGAAGATGTGATGCTCTGTAGTTTTCTACGGCCACTCGAATCCAGGGGGTTCTCTTGCATGCGACATGAACAAATAGGAAATTTATTAGAGTTTGCTGGAGGCACTCAACAGTCACCTGTAGACAGGTGATACATATGCGCAATTATTCATATATTAAACATTTCAAACCCAAAATGCGGATTGTGTTCGGTAGCCCTTGTAGGCGTGTGACGATTGTCAGTGATGCAGTAAAACAGAAAACAAGACGATAAATGAGGTGGGGATTATTTCGACACTTTTTTGCAACACCCTCCTACACAATCAATCAAATACCTGGGACCGCTTACAAACGCCTTAGCGCGGCTGCCTTTCAAGATTACAAGAAGAAATGTCCTTGACCAACCTTCTACGATATTCATGAAGAAGATGAAAACGGCTGAAACAATACGCGAAATTTGGACCTCTTGTCGAGGACAAATGCGAGAAAAACAAGGTCAAATGTAGGGTAGGAAGTGAGTGAAATCGTAATGACGGGCCGTGCAAAAATACCTTCTATGCAGATAGCTCATATTTCTTCTTCTTTATTTAGATACTCATTACTGATTTTTTTGCTTTATTTATCATTACTACCTTTAAGTTTCATAGGTTGGTGCGGATTGATTGATGCTTTTTCAGTTAGTTGGCATGCTGATTCGGGCTCGTAAATACGGTTTAGTGGATTTTTGATGGCGAAATGTTGTATCAACGGCAAGACGATGAAAAAATCGTCAAGCTTCTCATGCCGATTGCAGAAATTCGGGAACGAATGCAGGCGTCCTGGTGATCCCAAAGAACTGTGTTGTTATTATAAATAAATAAATATGTTCCGTTACTCTAATAATTTGTTAGGAATCGTCAAAAATTTACTCTCATTGATAAGCTAACACGACATTAGTGGAGAGTCGTGTGGTCCTCATCAGTCAAGTGATGGTAATAAAAAACGTGCAGTGCGTGAAAACCATAATCTTATTACGAATTCTACAGGGTTGTAAGCTATGAAACAAGTGCATTTTTAAATTCGTTAAAATTCACGCTAATTCAACACGTTGACAACGACGTTTAAAAATTTTGAGCGGCGCGCGCGGGGCCGTCGCGCAGCGAGCGAGAGGGCTACAATGATTTTGTGGTAGTTTTCAAATGAAATATGGATTTCTATCGTTGCTAAAGGAAATTTTGTCGTCAGTAAAAGATAAAATAGGATAGAAGAGACATCGATAAAGCTAATCTGTAGCAGAAAACAATGGCGATGTTTTCCTCCCCGAAACCTCTGTCTTGAGGAAAGAGGCAGATACTCACTAAACGATACTCCGCCTGCAAAACGTTAGTTTTTTTTTCGTTAGCAGGAAGTAAAGTAAAAACATAATACAAAGCAAACTTAATGGAAGAATAGGCATTTCTCAAGCTATCGAATAACTATAAAAACTCATGTGAAAGAGAAAGAAACGAAGTTATATAACAGCTGGAAAATGTGTTCTCTTTCACAAACAACGTGCTTT
Organism: Parelaphostrongylus tenuis; assembly: GCA_019055375.1. Lineage (NCBI taxonomy): Eukaryota > Metazoa > Nematoda > Chromadorea > Rhabditida > Metastrongylidae > Parelaphostrongylus > Parelaphostrongylus tenuis. The sequence goes on along the minus strand of JAHQIW010000543.1, from coordinate 4,920 downwards.
TCTCGTTGAAACCATCTCACCTCTAAAATGATTCCACACTTCTAACGCAGAACGTAATCTTTTGAATTACTTAAACGTAGTGTGGACGTCGTACCAGAAGCCAAACTCGGTGTGAAAATCGGCATTTCTTGAGCTATCGAATGACTACGAAGATATCAACTAAGAAATGGAAATAAATGTTATACCAACTGGAAATATGCTACTTTTAATAGTGATGTGGTTTTCCCGTTGCAACGCAAGGATTTTACTGATACAGACTTTTCTCTTCATTAAGATTATCTTTTAGAAAGCCTTTTAAATGGTAATTCCATCACTTCATGATGATGAATCTTCAGGAACCCAAGAATTTCCCTTGTTTCCACTGCGGTTTTTGTCAATAGAAATTCGCAGGGAGGGGCGACACCGCAATTACAGTATCTGGGTGAAATTTGAACGTCGCGTGGCATTCCGCCGAAACAATCAGTATAGTGCCCAAAAAAGTTAAAGTGACCAGTCGCTGACAAGACGAGCGATAAAACACTTGTGAAGAAGAGTAACCATCACAAAATCACTTCATTGCTCAAGGGCATCAATGGTTTATGAAAGAATGGTTGCAAGTGGAAAAGGGAGAAGGAAAAGGAATCCTCGTTGATCAATGAGTTGAACCAACGCTCACATCTACTTTCGTGAAATTCTGGAGAAGCTTTCTCCTCCAATATGCAAAGAGCAATCTTTTAGATGGATAGGTGTGCATTTGCCTAACGAAAACTTCGGCCGTCCACACATCTCTAGTCAATTTCTCCTCATTACAACCTCACGAAGGATGAATGGCTCTTGAAAGTTCACAGTTCAAAGCGGTCAGGTTTCTCATTTCATAAATTGGCGACCAAAAACATGGAACAATGTCAGGAAGTTGATGGAAGAACTCGTGGGATATTGTGGAACTTATGAAGTGGAGAACGAACGACTTTCACGAACTCAAACGAGGAGACGTTGATCATCCCACGTCAGATTTCTTCAGATGACATTACTGTGTGGGTAGAAGTGACACTCTACTAGGATTGATACATTAGAAGGAAAAAACATCTTGTCTCGTATTATATCACTGAATCGTTACTCAGTATTGGATCGGCAACAGCAACCGACTTGCACTCAGTGGAGTAGCGAGACGCTGATATCAGCGTCTGTGATGTCTGCGTCTCGCCTATAGAGATAAAGATGTGCGCACACGCGGAGAATACGACGTCATGATTCGTATGCCTGCAAGCATAATGTGTCGGGTGCACCTTTCCTGGGTAGCACGTCGCAAGGTTAATATATGCGGCTACTGTGACCGAGCAGTCGTGAACCAATTTTTTGAGTGGGGGTTACGCTTTCGCGCAACCCCGGCAAGATAGGAGGTACGAGTTGGAGAGACGATCTCGAGTTGATAGGTGGGTTGATAACCTTCCTCAACGACCGCATTGAGACTTCGCTTCAGAACTATATAGTGTGATAACACATAACAACATCGACAACACTGCGCGTTCAGGTTATTTATCACCTTGCGGCAATTGTAAGTATTGCGGTGTTCATTCCTCTAAGTAGGGAATATCTCCCCACAAGGAACTCAGTCAGCCGAAAGGCAACCGTGCGATTGATGAGTTTTTTAAGGCCGGAACACGTGCCTTACATTATATAAGTGCCATAGCAGACCTCATGAGAAGGCTTAAAATATGTTATCAGATTATATTGCTCTTGGCATGATTGATTTATTTTATGTTTGATACTCGTCTTGTAAAATTCATGTAAGTCATGAGCGCTTTCTGTAGTAGTTAGAAATGGCTAGTTATAAAAAGTTTCGACGAATGCACTTAACCCATTGAGACAAGAGGCCTTTTTCTTTTTTCGGCAAAAAAGAGCCAAAGAAGATCTCATGTACTCTTAGTGATTCCTATGATCATTGCCGGCATGGCATATCACGTTGAATCCAAACTTTACCTCTACGAGAGTCCTTTTGCCTAGTTTTTGTCACTTCCGCTGGTGAATCACGTAGTGAAGTTACAGAAGACAGATTATACGTCAAACAGACTAAAGGCCATTTGTCTTACAAGGTTCAGGCTTCTTCCTGTCTAGCTGAACATCTGACATGAATGTCAATAAACTACGCATAAACTCGGAATCCTCTCTCCAACCAACTCGTACCTCTTATCTTGCCGAGGTTGCACGAAAGCGAGCCGTAACTTACTGATGTGATATGAAATTGACACAGTCGAGAAATGGTTTTTCTTCTCATATATCAATCCTTACAAAGTGTTACTTCTACCACACAGCAACGTCATCTGAGCAAATTTGCCGTGAAGTGAACGACGTCTTATCGTTTGAGTTTGTGAAAGTCGTACGTTCTCCACTTCATGAGTTTCCACAATATCCCCACAGTACTCCTAACAACTTCCTATCATCTTCCATGTTTCTTCCCCGATTATTGAAATGAGAAACCTGACTGCTTGAACTGAGAACTTTCAAGAGCCATTCATTCTTCGTGAGGTGTACTGGAGAAATTGACTGGAGATTTGTGAACGGACGATGTTTTCGTTCGATAAATGCACATCTATCCATTTAAATGATTGCTCTTTGCGTTTTGCAGATGAAAGCTTCTCCAGCATTTTACGAAAATAGATGGTGAGCGTTAATTTCAACTCATCAATCAACGAAAAAGCGTAACTTACCTTCCTTTTCTACTTGCAAACATTCTTTCAATGGCCATGAGTACTCTGAGCAATGAAGTGATTTAGTGATGGACACTCTTCTTCACAAGTGTTTTATTGCACGCATAGTCGGCAATTGGTCACTTTAATCTTTTTGGGGAGCAGCCCCCCCCCCCCTCCCTCAGGGTACCTACGCGGCGTCAAATCTCACTCAGGTACTGTGACTGTTGTGTCGCCCCTCCCCAGCGAATTTCTACTAACGAAGACCGCAGTGAGAAACAAGAGAAAATTGGGTAAACTGACGATTTATTATCATGGAATGATGGAATATTATTGAAAAGCTTTCTGAAAGATAATCCTAGTAAAGAGAAAGTCTGTATCAGAGATTTCCTTATGTTTGCAACGAGGGAGAAAACCACATCAGTATGAAAAGAAGCATAGTACCAGCTTTCTTTTTTTAAGTCGATATCTTTATAGTCATTCAATAGCTCGAGAAATGCCGATTTTCCACACTGAGTTTGGTTGCTGGTTCGATGTCCATATTACGTTTATCTAATTCAAAAAGATAACATTTCTCTTCGAAGTGCTGTTTCACAACTTCACAGCGGACTTTTTTGATATTTTATATAGCTAGGTTCTGAATATGGGGAAATCACATTCACAACGAAACGATGGAATGTAAGGTTTAATTTGTATCAACGTATTTTAAGTGAAAAATAACACCTATTTATTCCATTTTTCGATGAGAAGAACGCATGTGACGCAATGGTTAAGTGTTCTGCATCGCACACAGGGTCGATGGTTCGATCTCACGTTAATGGCTCACTAAGCTATCGATCCCATTGAGGCCGGTAAAACTGGTATTGAAATTTTTTGGAGGGATAAGCAGGATATCCATCAAAGCATTTGGACAGACAAAGGGACCGCTCATGTAATCATGGGCACTCCAAAGCCATCACATGGTCTCATTGAAGTTATTTGTAGAGTGAGAGTTGGATGAGGTGCGAGAAATTATTCATGACATAGTGGACTAGAAGGAGTATGCAGAACACATGAAATGACAATAAATGCAGCGATGAATAATGTTCACAGTTGAGATCGATCGAGTAATGCTTAGAAATAGCTGATGAAAAGGCACTTCATTGCAATGCAGTATCATTTTTGGCAAACAAGCATTGTTCCGTGATTGTTTTGCATTTTTCCTCTAAAAACGGCCTTGTTGAAGTCTTTAATTCAATTTCCGTCTTTGACACTTCGCTTCTGCACTTTAATGACGTCTTCACGGCATTTTCTTTTCGCTGTGTAGATCTCAGTACATCCAGCATTCAATTCGTTTTTCGTCTTCTTCTTGAAGGTCGTAGAATGCTGGTTGAGCGAGTCTCCTTGCAATCATGAGGACAGCCTGGCTGCGACGCTCCATAAGATGCTGCTGTTGACCGCCGGAGAGGGGTAGGGGGTGGAGCTCGACTCCACGCGCGACGTGACAACCATCGCAACCACTTGGCCACGGCGCCCCCCTTTCCATCTTTTACTGATGACAAAATCCTTTCAGGTGACGATAGGAGTCTGTATCATTACAAACTGCAGCCCTAATGCTGCATGCTAAATTAGTTTTTTAAGTCTAAGTAATAGAAACAGAGTGCTTACTTGGATCTCTTCCAATCAAATTGAATTATTCCAAGTAATATTTTTACGCTAATTGAGGATACAAGGCATTTACATTTACAAAGCTATACCTTTCAAATCAGCATTCGAGTATAAATAAGCAACATATTGAATTGTTCTAGATGATGTTGACTCTCTTGCAAAGATTCAAAATTATATCCCTAATGCTTCAGTGTAAATACAACAACGGAAAGGAGTATAGTGCTATTTATAGAAACAGCTATCTATCCGTTACCTAATGACCGTTCTTGTTTACATGCTCAAAAGATGAATGATTGGAGCAATCCTTTTGTTTTGCGACGGTGTTTATGGACACCTTGCTGAATATCGCATTCGATACAATGCTACTTCCCTGCATTGGTCATACAGAGAATTCACTAAAAAGAATAGTGGACTGAACCTAGCTCACGCGCATGCTTTTATGTATAAAAGATAGTGATGACTGTCAACATGTTTGTTACTACATTCCCTCATATAAATCACTTTATATTAAACCTACTGCAAATTAGACAAGTACATGGGCATCAATTTTATTTATTGAACCAATCCAAATAATAGTCATGGATTATAGTAGCGAAATGAGCTGAGG